>VYXC01009328.1:153398-227290 GCA_013397175.1 Platysteira castanea
TAATAATAATAATAATAATAATAATAATAAATAATTTGACAATTATTATAACAGATAGTAGATGTATGATAGATGATGTAATATACCTTGATAAAAATATGCATTATCATCTACTGTAGGATTTTGTATTGTTTTCTTTCTGCATGAGAAAGCACCTACAGCTGGTGAAGTATTTAAAAACTGCTATTTGTGACTATAGAAAGGGTGTTCCTGGCAGGGAGCTCACTCAGCAATACACAGATGGGTGTAGTGGGAGGGATGTGCAATAAGAAATCAGGCACTGCAGGAATACAGAATAGCAGGCTCACAGAGAGCAGTGGGTGGGAGGGGCTCTGGAGCTCTTCAGCCCAAGCCCCTGCTTGCAGCAGGGCTNAGAGTAGTCATTAAGATTTCTTTCTGCACTGTCACGTAAAAAAACATTTGACAGAGATTTTGATTCTGTTGTGCACTTTTGTTTTGCTAGGTGTTGCCTTTTGTTGTACATGAAATTTGATTTGGTTTACACAGGTCCCAGAATACTGAAATCTTGATCTTTGGCCTGGGACCTTCAGATAAGTGATAGTCAAAAAACATGTAGTGGTTAATAGATAATAATATAATAGTAGTAGGATGATATAATAATAATAATAATAATAATAATAATAATAATAATAAATAATTTGACAATTATTATAACAGATAGTAGATGTATGATAGATGATGTAATATACCTTGATAAAAATATGCATTATCATCTACTGTAGGATTTTGTATTGTTTTCTTTCTGCATGAGAAAGCACCTACAGCTGGTGAAGTATTTAAAAACTGCTATTTGTGACTATAGAAAGGGTGTTCCTGGCAGGGAGCTCACTCAGCAATACACAGATGGGTGTAGTGGGAGGGATGTGCAATAAGAAATCAGGCACTGCAGGAATACAGAATAGCAGGCTCACAGAGAGCAGTGGGTGGGAGGGGCTCTGGAGCTCTTCAGCCCAAGCCCCTGCTTGCAGCAGGGCTGACTCCAAAGGTAGGTCACCTTGTCCAGAGCCTTCTCCAGGCATGTTCTGAACATCTGCAAGACTGAAGATTCCCCAGCCCCACTGGGCACATGCTCCTGTGCTGAACTACCCTCAAAAGGGGTTGGATGGGGACATTTTTTCCTTTGCATGGGCTTTCCATTCTGGCAAGTTGTGCTTTTCCCCTTTTGTCTGTCACTGTACCCCTCCAGGATATCTTGCTCTGACGTTTCCTTCCAACCCCTCTCTCCCTTCAGGTAGTGGAAATGCTGTTAAATTTCCTCTTTGCCACCTTTTCTTCAGAAACAACTATTATTTTGTTGCTGTCCTGTGTCCCTTACACATGCCTCATTGGCTCTGTGTCTAAGTACTTGACCAAGACATTTCGCTGACATTTAAATCTACTTACAGAGTGCATTTTGGGAGGTTTCACCTTTGAGGTCAAATATGGCTCCTCTCTGGTGATCCATCAGAAAAAAAAATCACTTAAGGAAGATAATTTCAGGAATAGCAAGATGGCTACAAGGCAGAGTGAGAGGGAAGGGAAGTACAGGCCAAGGCTGCCTCCATGGCCGGGAGCAGCAGATCACAAGCAGGATGCACTGGTGGAGCTGGGGAAAGGAATTTCAGGATGGGAGTATTCTGTAGGGAATGTATTGTTGAGTCTGAATGGCATGGGAAATATCCTAGGCTTTGGACTGGAGGAGGGCAGTTTCATACAGATGCTGACCCCTCAGAAAATAGCTCCTAGAAATGTTTTGAGATTGTGGTGTACTTTTCCCCCTGAGATTCTGTGCAGCTTTTCCTCTGTTACTCAAACAATGAAATTTCCCCAATTTTTGGAAAGACAAAAGATCATTTGCATTGAAAAATACTTATTCTCTGAAAATGAATCTGGTTGTGCTTTCTCCCTGGATGGTTTGGTTTGATTTTTCTGGGGGAAAGGGGGGTGTGTGTGAATGTTCGTCCCATCTATCCTTGGTAGTATTTATACCTTCAGCTGGTTTTGCACTATTTTGATGGTCTCTCTCAGCGTATAGCCAAGGCAGACACGATAGTACCTTTTCTGGTTCAATCCTTAGGTGACAACTGAGAACTTATGAAATTGTCTTCATTTTTTCTGGTGCTCAGAAACCCTGTGTTCCTTGTGTTAGAGAGGGAGCAACAGGAGAAGGAACAGTCAGAGTCCTACTGTGTTATATTTTTAGTTTTACATCTTCTAGTGGAGTGGATATTTCCTGCCTAACCTAATTTTGCTGTAAGGTCATCCTCTGATTTCTGGATTCTTTCTGTGCCACAATCTCCTACCATTTTAGATACTTCCAGAGTCCTGGAGAAGCAAAGCACATATGTGAAGCATTCTCTAAATGCGTTGAGACTACCTGGTTGGCCAGAACAGCAACTTCCTTTTTATTTCTGTGGACTAACTCCTTTTTCCCATATCCTGAGTGCACCATTTTCCAGCCAGGCAGAAACAGTGAACTAGGATAGCATATGAGGACTTTCAGCATTCATGCTATTATACTGTCACACTGTTCTATCTGGCAGATGGGAGATTCTAGTTTGAATCTCATACTTGACATGGGTTTAAGTTGTATTTGACATAAACCCATCCCTCATGGCCATTTAACAGCAATGAAACACCGATTGAGGTGATGTGAGGATGCATTTGTCTAAAATCTGCTAGTACGTGGCAATTCTGGCTGAGATAAACACAGTGAAAGAAAAAACGAGCAGTTTGCTAGGTAGGACTGCATTCTGTATGTGGCAGCTTACCCTATAGATGAAATTCTTCAGCCTGATGTTTCACTGTCCTGTTTTAAGGGGGTCAGAGCACGGCCATTACTCACTGCAAGAAGTCTGCACTGCGTAATTTACTTAGAATGTATTGGTAATCACGTGGTTAACAACTGCATTAAATTTGTGTAGCTTCCAATACAGTGATGAATGGGAGAATACTTTCAGCTATTCAGATAGGATCAATCAGTTTAAGAGGCAGCAGGTGAACCATCTTTAGAACAGGATGATTTTAAAAAGCACAGATATGTGTTCTGTGAAAAAAAAAATCCACTAGGATTTCCAAAGGAAGCTATGGCACATGGTTCATGTGTCTCTTGAGGAATATATGCAAATAAATACAGTACTTAGGACCTTCAGTCACATTTGTTATGTTGAAATATTAATTGGTAGAGCACTGAAACAGGTGCTCAGAGAAGCTGGGTAAATTCTACCCCTGGAGATGTTTAGGAGTTGCGTGGACAAGGTCTTGAGCAGCCTCATCTGGCTTACCTGGCTTTGGAGTTTGCATGCTGTGGGCAGAGGCTTGGACTAGAAACCTCCAGAGATGCCTTCCAGTGTAAATCTTTCTGTGAGTCTCTGTATCTATTTTATCTCAAGGGAGCAGGAACATCACTTTTGCTACCTTGAAAGGGGGAGGCAGGAATTGCCAAATAGAAATGTCTCCTAAGTGTGTGGTAGTGCTTTATCTCTGTCATGCGTCCTGTCATTCTCCAGCTAGAGTGTCTGATTTTGCTGATCCAACATGGCTCATTCTCCTCCTGCCAATCAGAAAATCTCAGACAAGCAGATGTTGTGCTGGGGAGAGAGCAAAGGGTCAACTTCTCACAGGTGGGAAGTGCATCAGGTGGTAACCTGGTCTGAAGTAAAGCCAAAACTGGTTCACTGAAGGACATGCAAGGAGGAGAGGCTTATTCTCTGCTTCTCAAATGCACACCTTCCCCACCTATACTCTGAAAGAGTGAGGTGGGATAGCTGCTCTTAAGGGAATCTGGTAAACAAACACGGGGGCACAGTCAGGGTTCTTCAAGCTCCCTTAAGATGTTGACAAGACAGCACAACTGCCTGGTTTACTGCAGACCCATGAAAGAAATGTCCTTGGTAAACACTTGCAGCTGGTTGTAAATTGCATATAACCAACTGCATTTCAGTTTTAGTATCTGAAGAAAAAGACTAGATTAAGCAATTAGGAAATTCAGATGAATTGGAGATACATGAGGACTTAAAATGCTGATTTGGGTAAATAATGGTTGGAGGTGTGCAGCAGCCTGTGATATTTCTGAGATGATGCTGCTTCTTTTCCTCCACAAGCACCATCAGTGGCTGTGTGCCCTGTTAAGCATTCCTTGGCAGCAGGAGGAACAGATGCAGGACATTCCTGCAGCCTGTTTGAGAGTGTAATGCCTCTCAAAACCTTCAGAGATGTTTCACAGTGCTGCTGAAATCTGTGAGACAGCCCTGAGGATGGCGGCCTCATGTGAACTACTTTGACCTTCTTTTGTACCTCCAGAGAACTGTCTCTTAATGTTCAAATGCTGTTTCTTAATGTTCAATCTCTCAGCTGTTTTTTTCTTGGGACATTAGAGAGTAATGAATATTCTGTGGTCATATCTTGTACTCCCAAAAACAAAGTGAAAAGGTTTTGGGGAGATTGGAAAGAGGAACTAGAAAGAAGAAATAAAGGAGCTGCATCTGTCTGAGAGTTTCTGTGTCTCAATCTCCCTGCTTGAGTACATTGGGGTCTGTACCTCAAACTGTTGGTAGATCTGCCTCGTCATCCTTAATGCTATTTGGGAAGGAGCATGTGCCTTACCTTTTCCTTGTGATCCCTCTTTTTTCTGCTCCTGTAGCTTTACGGCCGATACACAGACCAGATAACGGATAACATTTCAGAGAAGGAAGCAGCAAAACTACTGAAGAAACAGGCCCAGAGGAACAATGGAAGACCCCTGAAACGTGACAGCCAAGTACAGATCAAAGAAGAGCACTATTCCAAATGTCAAGGTAGGGACAACTCATCTTTCATTACTCTATGACCAGATACTTGGTAGGCCAGCAAGAGAGAGGGAATTTAAGCAATAGTGACTGGGGAGAAGCAGAGAGGGAAGGAAAAGGAATTGAATCTCATTGGGATGGAAAACCTTTTCTATATGAGCTTTCATCCTAGAAAGAGAAAAGATATGTTTGGAATAAAAAAACATCCCAACTAAATAATTTTTTCCACAACAGATATCTGTAATGGGAGGAAAAAGACCTCCTTATGTGAGACTTTTGCTGCTGGTGTACAAGATATTAAATTCCACCCTGTGTGTCCTGCATACACACACACACACGCACCCCCTTTTAAAAATGTTTTTCAAACTACTTAAGATGTTACAGAACTGTGCGAGAGAGGGATGGGTACCAGTCCTTCTACATGAAGCCCATGATGCCTCCAAATAAATCCTTGTTGTAGTTAGTTCTCACCATAGGAGAGACAGACACAGCTTCGTCTATGCTCACTCAGTTTTTCTGGTTCACTCTTCCCTCCACAGACTGTGCTAAACGCATCCAGAAATATGTCACCAAGAAGCTTGGAGAGGACTGGATTTTCTTGGTTCTTTTGGGTCTGGTCATGGCGTTGGTGAGCTGGGGAGTGGATTATGCCAGTGCAAAGACCGTACAGGGTGGGTCCCATTCAGACGTTGCAAAAGCAGCCAGTAAATGACATGAATGTTTTACAAAGCCCAGTGACCAGCGTTGCTCTTCCTTTAATATCAGTGCCCCATCCTCAACCCTTGCTGCTTGGGAAGTTTGAAGTTCTGGAAACATAGTAGAGTAAAGGTTAGCTAGGGAGAGGTTCTTTAAAGGGATGGCAGGGGAAAATTTTGAAGTAAGTGGGCAGAAACAAGGGATATGTGTATGATGAGTCAAAGACAAACAATTATTTTGAATCCCTTTCCTGTCTTCTCCCTTGAGTATACAGGAGCACAGGGAAATGGTACTGTGGCCTTTCCTGTTGCATTGCTTCCCTTTCTCCCCAAGAATATTAAGAACATGGGGGATGGGGAGGGAAGGGGGCTCTTACGTGCCCTCCTGACACTGTTTCTGTTTTTTACCTCTTTTTTGTTCTTTCCAGTTTTTACTTATACAATGCCCTGAATTTTTCTGCCACCTGGGCACGTAGTGATCTCTCTCCTTTTACCCTTTTCACAAAGATCTCCTAGTTCCTGTCTTATATCCCTTCCCTGCATTTTCCTGTGATCTGTCTCCTTTTGCCAGCTATAAAAATTACAAGATCTTTCAGCCCCTCAAGTCAGTGTGCACACACACACACACACACACACACACACACACCACTGCCACATCCTGTTAACTGCTCCGTTCCTCTGTCCTTACCCTCCGTGTCCCAGTCCTGACTGGCACACTCATACACCAACCTTTTCCTCTTGGCTGCTGATGTCCACCAGACACTGCAGTTCCTCAAAGCTCCCAACATTCCTTCAGCCCGATGTTCCTCCCTCTAGAGCTGCCCCATCTACCAGGTGACTGGCATGATCTACACTGAGGGTTCCTGTCCTTTATACTCCCTGCAGATGAGTCCTTTGGGTTTTATCTTTCCTTTTTGTCTGCCAAGTCTCAGCCTCTACTGAGGCTGTGTGGGAGCCAGCTGCTCAGGAGGGGAAGATGCAGCTGCAGAGGAGCTGCAGTTCAGTTTGGATTCTCAGCAGCTCTTGCTGTTGTACCTGGCTGAGCAATGGTACCACTGCTGTTTTAAAATCTGCTGGCACAGCTCCCTTCATGCTGCTGCTCCAGGAGGGAAATCATAATCAACTTTTAAACTAGTTTTTATAAAGAAATGATTGCTGGACTGTTGCCCTGGTTTTTGTAAGCCTTCTGTTTTTAACCTTGGAGTCAGATTCTTTCACATAGTTTCATGTAAATAATAGTCAGTGTTTACTTAACGGTATTTTCTGGTTTTTATTCCTTTTGTGATAGGAGAGCTTTGATGAGCACCTTTCTTCTCCAGTGGGATTGAGAAGGAAGTGACATGCTCTCCAATCCCTTGTGGAGTTGGGACATGTATAAGAATGAGATAATGTAAACAATAAAGGGCTATTATTCCTTCCTTTCTGCTGAACCTGGCAGGTGTGAGAGCGTCTTTATTGTGTCTCTCCAGACACACTGGACCACTTTATTGTCCTCCAGAACCCACACAACACCCTCAGACTGCCAAATGAAAAGACACTGCACAGTGATTTGTCCTCACAGCTGCATGTAACACACCTCTTTTTATGCCACACTTGTGCACAGGTATTAATAGTGCCCTCTATCCATTCCTGCAGAATGCCTGCTTTATTGGGGAACTCGTACTCAAAATGAAATAAGGCTTATCTTAGAAAAGGAGCATTAGGGTACCATTTCTGAAGGAGATTTAGCATGGGCACGTTTGGGAAATGTGTGATTCTCTGATGTCTACCAGCCAGTTTGGAGCAGCTGTGGTTCCTGACAGTTCTTTGTTTGTGTGTCTACAGCCTACAAGTGGACATACAGAGCGCTGCACCCGAATGTCCCTCTGCAGTACGCCGTGTGGGTTGCGTTCCCCCTTGGTCTTATTCTGTTTGCGGCCAGTTTCTGCCACTTCGTCTCTCCACAGGCTGTTGGTGAGGGCAGAAGGCATGGCAAGATCTGTTTCTGTCTGTCTTGGCTTTTTTTGTTCCATTTCCCTGTAGGTTTTGTTCATCCCTGGCTCTGTTGTTGTTTTCAGGGTCTGGGATCCCAGAGCTCAAGACCATTATGAGGGGAGTGGTCCTCAAGGAGTATCTCACTCTCAAAGCTTTTGTGGCCAAAGTTGTGGCCCTCACAGCTGGGCTTGGAAGTGGCATGCCTGTGGGGAAAGAGGTAAATATTGCTGATTCCATGAGCGGTAGTGACCAGGGTCTGGAAGGTGGAAGTTGTTTGTGGAAGAGGAATCTATAAATATTTTCTTACTTTCACCACCATTCCTCTTCTCAAAGCTCTGCTCTTTCCAGAAACACCTATCTTTCACTGGCCGTTTTCCTTCCACTTTTAAAGACATGATATAGGAAACACCAAAGAACTCAAGTCAGGTAGTCTTTGAGAGGAAAAAAATTAAACAGAGATCAGAGAACTGAGGAAGATTGGAGGGTGTGGAGCACAAGTCTTCTGAGGAGCAGCTGAGGGAAATGGGGTTGTTTAGTCTGGAGAAAAGGAGGCTCAGGCGAGACCTTCTCACTCTCTACAACTTCCTGACAGGAGGTTGTAGCCAGGTGGGAAATAGTTGTTTCTCCCAGGTAACCAGTGACAAGACAAGAGGAAATGGCCTCAAGTTGCACCAGGGGAGGTTTAGATTGGATATTAGGAAAAATTTCTTCAATGAGATGGTGGTCAGGTATTGGAACAGGCAAGTGGTGGAATCACTATCCCTGGAAGTACTCAAAAGATGCGTGGTTGTGGCATTTGGGGACTTGGTGTAGTGGTGAACACGGTGGTGCTGCATTAAAGGTTTGACCCAATGATCTCAGAGGTCTTTTCCAATCTTAATGATTCTATTACTGGCTGAGATGGCCAAAGAGAAATTATGAGGCCTGCAGTAGCTAAATGGTTGTCAGTAACCAGAGGGAAACGCTCTCTGATTTTCTCCTCCTCTTCTCTTGCAGGGTCCTTTTGTGCATATTGCCAGTATCTGTGCTGTGGTACTCAGCAAGTTCATGTCAATCTTCTGTGGGGTGTATGAGGTAAGGCACATGTCTCTGCACACAGCTCTTCCACAGGCTGAGCTCCTAAGACACACAGGGTAGTATGAGTAGGCCATGGAACACAGGAAATACATGGTTTGAAGTTCACTGTACTGCTACAGAGCAGTAAAATACAAGCTGAACAGAAGTAGTGCAAGGCCAGACATACAGTCCAAATAACTGTGCAGGACCACCAGTGTTACGCAGCAATTACACAGAGACTGACTAGGAGTATGTGTTTGACAAGTTTTCAATCTCATGATTGATACCTTTGCACTGTGATCACTGACTGTATCAAAAAGTAGCTGCAGACAAAGATCAATTTGTCTTTAAGCCAAATTTATACAGCATTGCTAATTATAGACACTGACACCGTCTCTATGCTTTTGCTATCACAGAACAGCCTCTGCAGGCTGATCACCGTACTGACTGGTTGTATAAAAAAATCTATTAACTGCACATATAGATAAAAGTAGGAACTCCTTTATGTGCAGGCTCTTAGCAGAAAGTGACTGTGTAATACAACTGGAAGTGCTGTTTTACTTGAGTGGATCCTGTCTGTGCACAAGGACCAGATGTCACTGCTGAAGACCAGCTGACAGTACTAAAGACTGCACTGAAGTGTGTAGAGCCTGTAATAGCAATGGCTGACTGTGCTGCTGGCTGTTGCTTATTTTCATTGTTCTGGGTCCTAACCCCCCGGCTTTGCTCCCTCTAACCCCAGCATGCCCGTCTCTGGCTGCACTCCCTGTTCCAGAATGTGCATAGGCAGCTCGATCTCCTGGTGCCGGCTTGCGCAGTTGGAGTCGGATGTTGCTTCAAGGCCCTTCTTGGAGGCAAGTGTGTTCCTATATGTGACATTTAATGTACAGTTTCTTTAGTGTCTTGCTGGGAGACCTCCTGCTCCCATGAAAGGTTCTCCACAGATACCTCTCCACTTAAGCAACGTGAGTTCTTTCTTTCCACGTGTAACTGGTGGCAGCAAAAGGAAAGGAAGGTTACAGGAAAAATGACACCCATTGAAGTGCTGATTTCTAATGATGCATTTTGTTCAGTCCCTGCCAGCCATGAACGTTGTTCCACCTGGAGAGTACCAAGGGCTGTCCAAAAAGTCAATAAGGATCAAGTAGAGAACAGAAGTAAAAAAAAAAAAAACCTTGCAAGAGGCAACAGGCACAGCTTGCAACAAGCGAAATTTTGGCTCTGTTCAAGGAAATTATGTTCTTCTCTCCCAAGGGTGGTCCAGCAGGGGAATAGGTGTTTCAAGTGTCCAGAGAATTTCCACCCTTGGAAATGTGCAAGACTCACCTGGACAAGAACCTGATCTAGCCTTCTGTTCATTAACAGAATTAACAGCTCTCTGAGCAGGGAGACAACTCCAGTGGTCCCTTCACAAGTTTCCGCTTGGAGGAGAAATTTGGAAATTTATGTCTCCCCCATGCATTTGTACTAGTCTTCTGATTCACAGAATTTCTTTAAACAGAGGCACATGATAACTTCTTCCTAAAGCAGTGGAAATACATTCGTAAATAATTTGTCTTTCATTTCACTTCTCTCTCTCCCCATGCACTGCCCTGAACCTCTTTGCATGGTTATGGTGCCCAGAAGTATAAGGAGTTTTTAAATGGCATGGTTTTTCCTAAGTTCGCTTTAGTTCTTCCATGCCCTGCTTTCCTGTTAGCCTTCAAATGGATGAGTTAGCTGACAAATGCAACATGGTCTTGCATCAACAGTAATACTGATCTTTACTCTGGGTGTCTATTAAAAATAAAACCAAGGAAGGAACATAGTTTGTCAGCTACAGATTAGAGGTTCTTCAGTTGATAACTTGAGAAAAGATGCCAGGAAGAAAATCAGGCTAAGCAAGAGAGAGGCTGAGAACTGTGCATATGTGGGCAGTCTAGCAAGATGTAGACAGCCTGAGCTGAAGCCTGAGGCTTCAAGGCAAAATTTGTCAATCTGCCAAAAACCTTGAGAGAAAGCAGTTTCAGAACCAAGGATCAGACGAGAGTCAGGTGGAACCGCTGGTAGTATACAGGAGAATGGTATCTGTCCTACTGGTAAAAAAATCAAGCAAAAAAACTCCAAACCCAAAAACTTCTGTGGAAGTCTATGCCTCTTGTTTCTTTCTCTGTATCTGGAATTAACACAGTCTCAGAGACTGCAGGATGCATCATACATAGTTCACTGGGGGATGCTAGAGAAGAAAAGAGAAGGGTAAACAGGGAGTGGTCTCACTGCTGCCTTTGGGAGCTAAAGGAGATGTCAGACAAAATAGCCAGAGTCTTCTCAGGAAAGAGTGAAAGGAGAAAGAGACAACAGCCGCAACTTGCAACAAGGGAAATTCTATCTATACATGAAAATAATTTCTCCCCTTGTCCCAAAAGTGGTTCAGAGCGGCACAGGCATCGAGAGAGGCTGGGAAATCTCTGCCTTTGAAGATGTTCAGGGCTGCCCTAGCAGCCTGATCCTGAACACCCTGATCCTATTACCCTTGATCTAACCTTGGCATTAGCCCAGCTCTGAACAGAGAGATAGAGAAGCATTCGGAGACACAGGACTGAAACTTGCTGTGAGTCTGTGATAACACTGTAGTATGGGAACAAACAGAAAGCTATCATCGTTTCTGTAGCCCTAGTTCCTCTTCTGGATTTACACCAAATTGCCAAATGTGATTTCCATTACTTGGGAGTCATGTAATCTTCAGCTGACCTTGGTCCAGGATGTAGCTCACAGTTCCACATCATATTGCCCTGGTGCATAACTTCTGGGTGTTGTTGCAGATAATACCACCCTGTGTATTAAGGAGGATGGATTTGAAAAGCCAGTTTAGCCCTGGACAAGCAAATGGTGCTCAGTCTCTGAGAAAGACTCTCCCTTTTACACCTTCCAATTACTTTTATTATGATGGCTGTTTTCACCAGGACAGCACAATGCTTTACTGGGTGATCACCCACTCTCCCATCCAGCATGGAAGGACCTTCAGGACCTATGCACACTCTGCTCTGGACATGCATGTGCCTTGTGCATACTGACTCACAGGGAGGTGTTTTGAGGCGTTCTATGGCACATGTGCATCCTGAGATTCCCTGCCAAAGTAAAAGAGATGGAGAGAAACCTATTTATGCTCCTTCCACTCTCAGGAGGATTTTCCATGAGACATTTCATTTACAGTGACAGAAATGTGTATATTTCAAAGAAAAATGAGATGCTGCCTTCTTCATGTGTCTTGAATGTGTGATTCCAGGTATATGCCTGTCCTGTGCCAAGTCTTGTCTTTTCACTATTTTGAAGCTGTCCAGAAGGGAGAAGTAAGATAAACATAGCTATAACTCTGAGACTGGTGACAGAGCTGGGTGACATCATGTGGTCGTACCTGCCAGTTTTGTTACTCACTCTCTGCTTTCTTTCCTTCTTTCTTCTGTTTGTCCGTCTCTCTTTGTCTCTTTCACCAGTAGCAGCCCTATTATTACACGGATGTCCTGACTGTGGGGTGCGCTGTGGGTGTTGGCTGCTGCTTTGGGACACCACTTGGAGGCAAGTGGCTGCTCTGTTTCCTTTTCCTCAGGTACCTAAATCCTCTCCTGCCTAGTCCTCTTCTCTCCTCCTCTCCTGCACCACATTTTTGATGTGACATTTACTTTGGACAGAGACACTTACCTCTAGCATTTTCAACCTCCCCAGCATCTCTGACAGTCTTTTTTCCACATGTTGTCCACTTTCTAGAGGCAAGAGGAGAAGGCTCTCTAGAGCAGTGGTCTCCAAATTGGGGCGTGCATACCCCATGAGATACACAAGGTGATCTACTGGGTGTGGGAAGGAAATACCCACAGAACTTCTATTTTTTTAATATAAAAAAAAAGTAAATAAATTGAACTTCACTAATATTAAGTATATGTATTGGCAGTGGTGCCCTAATATGTCACACGGCCACTTGTCACATACAGTGCATGAGGTGTAGAGTTGCTCCCAACGTTGAGGGAGGGTTGACCATGGTGCCCTCAATCATTTCATCTCTTTCAGCATATTCCAATGAATTGCAATCAATATGTGCCCACACTGGATTAAGTGGATTTATGGATTATATTATCTAGTGTTAACTAAACTAATCCTCCCAAATTGGAAAAGTGGCTTAAAAAGGCTCCTGCAAAGAGGCTATGGATTGAAGATAATGCTAATAATGTGAGCAGAGAGAAATGACAAGAAAGTGGCAGAGCTGACACTTCTCCTACTCTTAGTACAGGCCCTTAATCAGTCCCCTCACGAGGTTCAAACAATGGCCAGCTAATCAGGTCTGAGAGGAAGTTGGACAAAAAAAATTAAAATTATCAAAGGCTATTTGAAATATGGATATACATCTGCTATCATTAACGATGAACCTCACCCTACGTGTGTATCATGCTTTGAGAAGTTAACTAATGATGGTATGAAGCCATCAGAATTAGCAAGACATTTAAAATCTAGGCGCTCAGAGCATGAAGACAAACCTGTACAATTTTTTTCAGCGATGTTTCAAGCCATGTGACGTTCAATGCAGGTCTTTACAAAATTTCACTGAACCTAATGACAAACACGTAGAAGCCTCCTTTGAGGTTTCTTGCTTCACAGCAAAAGACAAAATGCCACATCCCACAGGTGAAACACTTGTTCTTCCTGCCATAAAACATAAAAATAATACACAGAAAGCAATAGAGCATCAAACTAAAATGTGTTCCTTCATCAGTGAACACTGCTGGAAGATGCCTAGCGGACATTGCTTAAGGTTTGAAGAGACAAGTGTCTGAACAAACGACACAGTGGGAGAGCTTCTTGTGCAGCTTGATTAAAGTAGAGATGTTTCTAAAATGCCTCAGATGATGGTATTTTTCAGATTCTATTTTGATAGTGAAATACAGAACTTCTTTCTGCGAGACACTGAAAGGAAGATCTGCCACAGAAGCTGTATTCTCAACAGTAAATTACTTCTTTAGTAAAAACCTTCTGTGGAAGAGCTGTGCAAGTGTAACAACTGGTGGAGCAGAATAAGAGAAGAATTGGGTAGTAAGGTTACCTAGACACAACTACGCCTGGAATTCATGCACTGCAGTGTTCACAGATGAGCTATTGTAGCAAAGAAACAGGAGCCAGACATGCACAAAGTGCTACAGCATGTGATTAATGTGGTTCATTTCATAAAAACAACACCCTGAAACACTAGAATCTTTACAGTACTTTGAAATGAGATGGGAAGTGAGCAGGAAAATCCTACAGGCATTTGCTGGTTATCTCACAGTAACTGAATTTAAAATCCAGCTGTACATTTTTCTTTTACAAAAGGACAAATGTTCTGAAATTGCTGATCTTTTCTGTGAAGACAAGTGTCTGTCAGTAGATTGCTACCTAGCAGTTATTTTTGAAAAAGTAAACATACTCGATGTACTTCAAGGTGAAAGTGATGTTCTAACAGTGGGCGAGAATCTGCTTTTCAAAAGAAACTTGTGGAGGTTTTGTAAATCTGTTGCCAAATACAATATTAGTGTCTTAGCAACAAAAACTCTCTCATAGTATATATACTCAAAAAACTTTAAAACAGAAACTTCTACCTGTTTAAAAATCTTCAAGATTATGATTTTCAGTGGGTTTTGAACCCACTTGTTAAAAATACAAAAATTTGACATCTTCTGATTATTTTACAAGAACAGCTGATTGACATCAGGGAGGATGAAAATTTACTATCCAAATTTTAACAGAAATCTTTGCATAGGTAGTGGGTGGCATAGAAAAAATAGTATCATGATTTAGCCAGCACAGCCAATGATACATTTCTTGCATTTGGATCTATGTGTCTTTGTGAGATATTCTTTAGATATGACAGCCATTAAGACCAAGTATCAAAATAAATTGAACATAGAACCAGATCTCTGAATCACTGTGTCACAAAGTGTTAAACCCAGATTTTTAAAAATAAAGAATATTACTATTTTAGTAAGAACAAATATTTTTTTCCATTAATAAATAAAACAATTAATTTTAAAAATTATATTTATTTCATCTTTATCTCACCCTTGTTTAATTTCTATTTTTGTGCATGTTTTATATTGTACACAATATTTTAGTACAGTAGTACATGCGTATTATTTTAAAATAAATACACATATAGGCGGGAGGGTACATGCTCAAAAACCTGTTACATGTAGGGGTGCACGATCAAAGAAGGGTGGAGACCACTGCTCTAGAAAGCTATTTAGAATCCTCTCTCATGCTTCTAACATTACACTTCTTACTTTAACTTTGCTACCTTTCTGACTCTTTCTAGGGGTTCTTTTCAGCATCGAGGTCACCTCTACTTACTTTGCTGTGCGCAATTATTGGAGAGGCTTCTTTGCAGCTACCTTTAGTGCCTTCGTGTTCCGAGTCCTTGCTGTCTGGAACAAGGATGCAGGTAAGCTAAGAGCCATTCCTGCACTCTCTGTACATAAGTTGCTCTGTTAATGCGTTATTTTCCATCTTCCTCAAAACCACAATATTTTTATGGTGTTTGAAATTTCTGCCACAACATGTGACTTCCAGCAGCACAGAAGGAAGGAGAAAGCAAAGTGTCTTGTCATCTTGTCTCTTGTCTAGCCTAACCTGTTCCTAGGAGTGCTGGGATGTATCTAACTGATAAATGACAGAATATGAGTCCACAGCAAGCAAAAGGGATCCTGAGGTGTGATTTTTTTTTGCTTCTGCCCAGAATAGTGTCCAGGCTGCAAACACAGAGATATCCCATCACAGAGGATGTAGTCCTTGCTTGAAAAGTCATGGTCTGCTTTGGTCATCTCTTGACTAAAAACATTAAAACAGATAGTCAAGAAAACTGAGATGATTAAATGATTAGGAGGCTGCAGGATTCGTAGGATCTGACTGAAGGTCCTGAAAAAATAAAGTGTCTCAAGTAACTGAAAAGCATGAGAGTGACATCTGTGCAGACAGAAATAGCACAAATCAGGCTTGTTCAGGAGAGCACTTCAGACACTGTGGGAATAGAACTCTAGTGCAGAAGGCTGCCATTTCTATGTAAACTTCTTCCTTATAATACCTTTATCTTTCATTCTTACAATTATATCTATTTTATTGAGCTCCATGTGGGCAGTTTACTAACTTAAAACTGCTATAACATTGACTCTTGTCTTCAGAGGGCTGGAATTTGTTGACGTTTGAATATTCTCTGGAATATAGAAAATGACGACACTTTCTACCTGAATGAAGAAAGTGGCTACATCTTTCTTTGTGTAGCACTGCCTAAAAGTGAGAGGTATTTAACCATTAGGTCTGTCACAAAAAACCCAAACCCCATATCCTTCTGTTCTTTCCAGAGAAAAATATAAGAAACTCAAAGACAGATAACAGGAGATAAGTTTCGTCACTTTGTCTTTTCTGACTCCCTTGTTGATCTCACAAATCACTAGAAATCACTAGAAATGAGTTTAATTTCAAATCACTAGAAATCAGCTTAATCCTGAAATATCCTGACTCCTGTCCCATCTTCAAATTCATCCAGACAGTTTTAATAACCAAATTAATGGCTCCTCAAGTTCTTCTTCATTGACTGTCTAGGTTAAAAACTTCCAGATTCAACTAGCTATGAAAAATCATTCCTTTTTACAGTTTTGTATTTTCTCTGTGTTGTCAGCTTCCTTGTCCTTGTATTAAGGAAATAGGAACTTCTATCAAGCTAAGTCATTCATTATTTTATGATCTTTTATCATGTCTGCTCTAACTTGTCATTCATGTCTTTTCTTGCTCATTTATTTCCCTTGGAAAGTTACACACCCCGTCTTCTCAGTCTTTGTTCACGGACGGTTTTTCTATAATGCCTGCTACCAGGAAGAAGCATGTAGGGAAGTGATCACATCAGAGTGACAGATGCAAATAAGTTGTGTAGCATCTCACCAAAATTAGATTCACCGAATCTTTTCTGGCTTCTCAATACTCATGGCTTTCTTGGCTGGCTTTACACCATTACCTGTACTTTCCAATAACATCTGGTTATTTGCCAGCCACTCTGGTTGGCTCCTGCAGCTTGAGCCCTTCTTTGTCAGTCATGAAATGTTGGAGTTCTGCAATTTGCAGGATTTGTGTTTTACCATGTCCTGGACTTTCATCTTATTTGCCATAGGGTTTCATGCCTTGCCTTCCTCCTGCTCCTTCTGATCTCTCCTACACAGGGCTCATTGTTATCCTAAAGTTCAAATCTATTTTAAGTAGACTTTCCCATTCCTTTTTAATTCTAACCTTGTAAGAATTGGACAGATATTCTAAACTAGTACAGTTTGTAGCCAGTGAAGAAAAAAGGGCTTAGACATTCAGCTTCAGAACGGCTTAGTCACTGGGGAAAGAGTATGAAGATAGGTGGGATGAATCTTTCTGTGGAAATCTTTTTCTGTCCTGTGGGAGTAGAGAGGGAACCTAGAAAGACTCAGACTAAGTGCTGTGACTGTTTCCCTTTGCTCTGGTCATCTTTGCCACCCTGTGGCAAAACTCTTTGAGAATGGGCCCTACTGTACTTTTTTAATGCTCTGCCATTTAGTGGCTTGGACTATCTGTTTCCTCAAACTGAACTGAGATGATCCCTTTCTTGGGCTGATCTATCAAAAAAGAGGACATCCTGCTTTTCACCATCTTCCATCCCTGACTGTTCTTCTAACCCTCCCTTGTACCATCTCTGTGTTTGTTGTTCTCCTCGATTCAACTCGCTTCCCTGGCAGAGGAGTAATCCGGAGAACGAGCAGATAGGTTTTCTGACAGGTTTTAATGAGGCAAAGGAACACAGAGAAGGCTGTGATGTGCCAGAGTGGGCCCAACGGGAGAGGAGAACAATAGTACAGCCGGGAGGGAAGGAACAGGGGGAAGAGACAGGGAGCAAGATCTTCCCAATTTGGATAGTAGAATGCAGTTTTAGGCTTAGCTATCTTAGGCAATGTAACCCACTGAGACCTCATTAAATCATTACTCTAAACCTAGTTCTGTCTGACCAAATAACAAGTAGTTAATGCCTCCTGTTTTATCCCATAATGCTAAATTTTCACTGCTTCTTTTATTTCCTCATTGAACAAATAATTCCTCCATCTAGTACAAGTTGGAATTTATATCCATCCTCATCCACTCTGTATTAAATTGCCAATTTATCCTTCCCCTGTTGGCATACAGATGTTTACTTTTTCCACACAATAACACACCTACAGAGAAAAGTAGGGCAGGTTTCAACATTTCATTGTAGCAGGGCAGCACTACCGGGGAGTGGGGGTGAGCTGGAGAAGATGGGGCTTAGCTGATCTTTTCCATCTCTGATTTCTAAGCCTTTCATTGTTTTGGTACCAGTCAAAAATTTTGAAGCTGTAACTTCAGAGAGGATCTGAGGTTTTTTTCTGGAAGGCAATCACAACTGCAAGAAGTGACACAGCTTCTTCAGATCTGCAGGCATTGCCTGCCTCAGCAAAGAGACCTCTCAGTCAGTAAGGATACTGGGAAGAGTTTTTTTTTTTCATAGGGAATGGATGGTAGAAGACAAGAAAGAAAATAAAACCCTAAAAAATCAGGGATTGTAGCTAAAAAAAAAGCATACATTTTCTGAAAACAAACTTAGACCATCTAGAGTGCTAGAATTGCAAGTGCTCAAAAATAGGACCTACTAAAGCAGAGCAGTCTGCCAATCTGTAATAATGGGTATAATGTCAGGAAACCACACAGGAGCATGTATAAACTAGTTTCCTTGTCCCTACCCCTAGCTTTTATTACATTTAACTTCTCACCTCATTATTTTCTTTCCTCCTCTACCTTTCTTCTCTCACAGTTACCATCACAGCCCTGTTCAGAACAAACTTCCGTATGGATTTCCCCTTTGATCTGCAAGAGCTGCCAGCATTTGCTATAATAGGGTAAGTTCCCAGGAAACTGACTCCTTGCTCTACAAAGGTTATAATATGATCTCTGTTAGGAATTCTTCTGCCAAAAAGTTACATACATCACTTTTAGTCACTTTGGTTGTCATAAATAAGGCTTCTCTTAGTTGTAATTCTTCCTTCAGAAATGGTGCTCATGTGTCGCAATGGCTGAGGAAGGAAATACGGGTATTATCAAGCTATTTGTTTGATATAATTATTTGTTATTTCATTTTCATATATCTTTTTCAGAAATTAAGCTTGGAGGTAAAAAAATAGTAAGCCTAACTTGGTCAAAGTTCTGGGAATAGATTTACTGAATGGCCCTTTAACTGTTTTGACATTATCCCCAAGTGAACAGATCCAACAGGTATTAGGATCTGTTGACAAAAACAGGACAAAAGGTTTAACCTGAAGTTTCCTTTTCAGAAGGTCAGAATGATTATCCTTTCTGAGAGAGGCTGGTGTACCTGACATGGTGACAAGGGTAAACAACGATGATTGGATTCAGTGAGAACAGTGGTTAATTTGGAGGAAATGAAAGAATGAACTTTAAAAAATTAAAATTGGGAAATACTAGAGAAAGGATGAGTATGGAATTACTGTGAGGAAATGTCTTTGGTTAGAGCTTGAGAGAGGCTCCAGGGAAATCACTGCAGAGCAGCAATGAAAGGAATACACTATAGGAACAAAAGCCTGTGCTGGTGTTGTCAACATATTCTGTTGCAAGACCTGCATTCAAGACCAGAAATATATTTGAAGTTTTCCAGCTTCTTTTAGTAGGCTGCCCTCCTATTAATTTACTTGACTATGAACTCAAGTGGGATTTTTTGAAGACATCAGATATAATGAAAAATCTATGAATACACAGGAGCATTTGCTAGTAACATGTATTCACTTAGTTCTTCCCCTTAAACAGATTTGCCTAATGATCTTGGGGGAATCTATTGGTTTAGATTGGCAAGGAAAAATGTAGTCCTTGTGATTTACAGCTGGTTGTTAGAATGCAAAACTTCTTGTCACCATGTTTTGGACAGAGTTGACAGAGCTGGCGTTTTTCAGCCCTGCACATAGGCTAGGAAAGGAATAAATGACAACTGCCAAATGCTCTCAAATGCAACCCTAAAGACTCGGATAGTCTTGGATAAAGTCCTCATGCCAACTTGGAATGCTCCAAATTCTCTTAACATTAAGTCTCAAAGCAGAACTCTCTTTCTACCCAACATATTTCTTCACTTTCAGGTAGGACAAGCACTATCAACGGGTAGATCTTGTTTTTCTGTGTCAGAAAATGTTAACTTGCATAATCTATACAGGAGGAGCACTTCCAGTTTATTGATAAATTGATAGACATGATGGAGAGATCTATATTTTAATATAAAGTATTACAGAGCAATTCAGTTCACTGTGCAGTCTTTAGGCTTATATTGCCTAAGGGACCGGTCTATTTTAAACACTGTTCTATACAGCACTGGCTTAAAATATTTAAGAGTAATTCACTGGACATGTTTGTCTGTGAAAAGCTTTATATTTAGTTTAAACATGTTTGTATGCAATTTTTAAATTATAAAGCAGGCTTGTTTTCAGCATACAAGGTTTTAAGTATACTAAATTAATCATTGAATGAGATTTGGCAAAAGCATGCATAACGTATAACAAAGAAAAAGTCCATTAATTTTAGAAATTAATAGAATGAAAATATTAAGTTTATCCTCAGTATTATGTGGGTTAATCACTTGCCACATAAAATAAGGCTTCCCCTTGCCTATTCTAAGTGCAGTCTTTTTTCCCTCTTCCTTTTTTTTAATTTCACGTTCGATTATTAGGCCCTATTTATCCAAGTCTCATTAAGCTACAGAGCCTAAGGATCACACCAGTTCTTTGACAACTACACTTTTTTTCTTACTTTATTAAGCTCAGGAACATAAGCCTAAGTGATTAGGATCATAGAGATAATATCATTTGCTTTAGGCACAAGAATTCCTATTACTGTTAGTATTCTTTGTAGGCATATAATTTTACTGAATCAGACTTATAACTCCCTTCATTTTTACTATTTTCTGTTCCAACCTGATGTTTAAGTACTGACAATATTGGTCTTTGCCCAGTTGCTCTTCACAAGCCCCCACTGAGAATTGTCAGTCTCTTTTTATAGATTTTTTAATAGATTTTTATAGATGAGATTTCCCCCTCTCAGCAAGAGAAAATCGGTAAAATTGTAGTGTGTATGACAAAGAGGTCCAAAATCATTTCTCTCCTTTCATCAGGGAGTCAATATCTTCAAATGGGCTGCTGTAGGAGTAACCCTCTAGGTGACATTTAAAAGACTTCACGAACAGGCAAAGATTAAACCAACTTAAACTCATTTTCTTGGCTGATGCTTTGTTTATTATCTGTTGTTTGTCACGCTTTTATTTCTTTTTCTCCATTTTAGCATATGTTCTGGATTCCTTGGAGCCTTTTTTGTTTATCTCAATCGCCAAGTCGTCCTGGGCATCCGACGTCATAAAGCTCTGAGCCAGTTTCTCACCAAATAGTGAGTGCTTGTGAAGATACTCTCTTTAGGGACCAGATTCTTACACCCTACTGCTGCTGGATAGTAGCAAATGCTTTCTGGGAGACAGTAGAACTATTTCAAGTGTAAGACAGTAAAAATATGAGAAACTGCTCCTATATAAGAGTAAGGTCTCTGCAACCATCAAGAGAATTTTTCCTGCACTGGATTCTCTTTTTGATCAGCCTCAATAGTTTCAAATGGCTTCTTGACTTCAAGGGAGACTCTAATATTTATAAAGAGGACAAGGGAAACTACTGATTGGACAGAAAATGTTTTTAATTAGAAAGTCAATGATCCTGCTTCTTAAAATCATGCTGTTTCTGGTTTGTTTGGTTTTTTTAGGATCTGTGAAGAACTCTACATCATTTATATTTCAGGAAAAATAATTACAGCTGAAATCTGACTATGTTTTTAAAATAAATATATTTCATTTCTAATCAAGGTCTTGGCAAAAATGTAAGGAATGTGCTGTATCTTATGAACCGAAAGCTGAAACTGATAGTAACGAAATGGTGTAAAATGCACCATGGAAGAGAAATGCAAAATAAAATCAAAGTCTTTACAATAAAGTTTTTACAGGACACTGTAAAAGACACTGTGAAAATACTGTAAGTCCTAACCTGCATTTTATAACCTGAAGAAGAAGTGGTGGCTAGCTGTAAATGTCTTCAGTCTCTTAATAGAGAAAGATCTGATGCTATGAGAATTTTTGAAGTTGAGAGGCATGGAGGACCTTATTTCTTTTCAAGTTGCAGACCTCAGCAGACGAAAACCACTAGATAAATAGAAGTTCAAGCTAAGTTTCTTATGCGGAAGAAAAATTGTCTTCCTTCATCGTGTAGCCTTATGCACAAGCATCAGCAGGGCTTTCAAATCAAGTTAATAGAGAAGTGGAGCAAAGCCTGAAAAGTGAGAATTTACTTTTCACTGGTTTCTCAGAAGTTTTTAGGTCCTTAGACTGAAACAAATTAAAGGTTATATTTTGTCTTCCTAAATCTCGGACAACACTTCCTGTAGCAAACAGTAACTTGCCAAAGGACACATGACAGGATTAGCCCAGCATGTGGAAGCAGTTTAGGCTCATGTTGTCTTAGTGCTTGTGAAGTGTCACAGTTTACCCAGAAACCCACCCTGGGACTGGACACAGCAGTAGGAAAACACAGATGGCTTCAGCCTCTGTCCAGCTCTGCCCCACTGGCCTGGCACTGCTAGACTCACTGGCTGCCAAGGACACCTTGCCCAAAATTGTGACAGTCAGCAATTCAGTGGGAAGAGAAGCAGTTTTTCCCCATAAGAATTAATGTAACTTGTGTCTGCAGACATGTATGAAAAATCCCTACATTTAAATCCACTAGGACAGGATACGTGGCATGGGGGGTGAAGAAGTCATAATCAGAACTGTCATAATCAGGACAAATGGGGAAAGTAGTGGCTTTTGACAGTAGGTCAACACATCATTGCAAACACACATTCCTCCCACATATTCAAGTTTGTGCATGTTGTTCATCCCTCTCTTCCTCCATCCCTCCCTTTATATTCATTCTGATGGGAAAAAGGGCTTTGCTGACAGGTGAACTTCATGAATTGTAATGATGAGTGGAGCAGGGCGTTAAACTGCCAGTAGCAGCACTTCAAAGCAATGGATACAAATACAGAGAGGCTTCACAGAGATAGCATTCCTAAAACGATGGTGCAACAACAGAATGTGTGGCCATATTGATATAACCTTTTCTTTCTTTACAGTCGGCTGATATACCCTGCAGTTATAACCTTCTGTATAGCATCTGTGACATTTCCTCATGGATTTGGACAGTTCATGGCAGGAGAGGTGAGACTGGAAAGTACATAACCAATTCTGTGGAGTTCTGTGGAACGTTATCTCCTTATCCTCTGCCCCAATAATCTTGTGTCATGGAAAAGGGAAGAGTGATATGGAAGGAGTTTGGACTGAAGAGGCACTATTTGATCTCTGCTACCTCCTTCATAGAAAACTTGAAAAAGGTCCACTCTTTGAAGCAAATAATAAGGAAGATGTTACCCCATGTGTAGAAGTAGTTATCTTTTCACCTGTTTGAGTAAAGTTCTGTCTCTCTTCCTGAAGATTAAAAATGTGAATTAAGTTTCATAGTCAGGAATTACCACAGTAAAAATGTCCTCTACTTCCTTGTAACAGAGATAGAATATTTACTCCACCTAATCTTATGACTCATACCTGGTTTTTTTACTGTTTAGTTGATGCCACGGGAAGCCATCAGCACTCTCTTCGATAACTACACCTGGATCAAACACAGAGGGGACACTGAGATCCTAGGGAAATCTGCTGCCTGGATACATCCTAAAGTCAGCGTTTTCGTCACCATCCTGCTCTTCTTCCTCGTGAAGGTAGGAAGCCCAGCTCACCATAACCCTTCTCCACTCAGACTGAATGTTCTTGCCCTTTTGTTTGTGAAGTGCCAGTGAGGAGTTGCTGGGTACTGAATGAAGCACTACAGCTGCAATGGATTCCTACATCTTTTCGTGTGATGTTTGTCCACCTTGAATGCAACATTACCAAAATTATTAGGGAATAATTTCCTTAATTTAGTGGCTTTCTGCTCCCTAGGTTATCCTCCTCATGCTTCCTGCTGAATTACCTTTGTTATCCACTGTATAGTAGCTGGTAGGGAGGACTAAATCAGGAAAGATTTCTCAAGATCCACAAAAATAAATACTTGACTAAAAAGCTCTCAGATAATTTATGTTTGATCTAAATGAAGTCTGACATAGTCTATTTGATACTCATGACTTCAGATAGAAGACAAATAGAAATATGCAATCACAATGTATAGTTGTGTAAGGCTCAAGGATTTGTTAGCAGTCTGTCAAAACTCGATGGAGAAATGCAGCTGGAAAATGTCTTGCTCACTTCTCAGAAAGCAACAGTAGATTAAAAGTTCTGACCTGACATGGTCTGTGCAACTGTTTAGCCTCTGAAAGGACTGGCTGTGTAACTGACACAGGATAAAGAAAAAAAAAAAAGACATTTGAAAGAAAAAACCTCATATTCCAATGTTCAAAATAAAAGTAGCAAGAAAGAAGTTTTCCGAAGATGAAAAAAAAATATAAAAGGATAAAAATGTTGTAGAATAGGTGCTAATTTTTTTATTATTTATTTATTGCAAAGGAGCAGAAGAGCTGAGGCCACCTTGCAATGTCAGTTGAACACTTCACTAATCAAGAATGGCTATCAATGACTGATTGACACAACTATTTCCACCTAAAGTAAAACCCTCTATAAAATTTCTGACAGGTAGTTAAGGGTTGTCCTTCTGTGATAATTCTTATTAGAGTGCACCAAGCAGAAAAGGTCTTGTTTAGTTGAAGGGAAGAGGGGTGGACGACATGATGTGTCTGTCCTGAGTCCATCTGTTTGCCTTTGGGAGAGCTGTATCCTCAGTCACTAGATTCATAGGCACTGTCCTAACTAAAGGCCTTCTCTACTCACTAGATAACTGCTCGGAGCAGTTGATTTTCTTCTGCATATATTCAGCATTGGGATAGACCACGTAAACAAGAAATTGCTGTTTTGGCTCTGGGCAAAGGCTTGGCCTGATCCTCCACTGCAGTATAGTCAGGTTTCAGCTGTATTTGGCCAGGTTTGGTACTGCAAAGACAGAGCTTGGTGAGCAGTACTACACCTCAGCAGCTTTCTGTAGCTGGGCACAGAGTGGGGCAGCAGGAAATGCTATTGCTGCTCAGTAACAACTGCACCCTCTGCCTCTGTTCTAGTTCTGCATGGCTGTTATTGCCACCACGATGCCAATCCCCTGTGGAGGCTTCATGCCTGTTTTTGTATTAGGTGAGTTTCAATTTTGTGTTGCAGCATATCCATCTGGCGGGTGGAGAGAACAGGAGAGACACTGCCCACCCACCCAGTAGGCTTCATCTGGTGTATGAGGAGTCATCACTGGATGTCTGTGACAACCTGATTAGCAGTCCATAGACCAGCCTCTGGATCTCTGCTTTTGAGTTTTCCCCAACCCACCATAACCAAATGCTGTCCCTATCCTTTTACATAAGGAAAGCCACACTTGGGGGACACATGCTGAGCCATGGCCTTCTAATCTCTATGCCTCTTCACTTAGAGAGAAACTGTCATCCTACAGGTAATAGTAGTTGCTCCTTTCAGCCCTGAATGCCAGCCAGAAGAGATAATCTCTAAACCAGTACCTGCAATGTAATGTAACATTTACTCCTTTCTTCTGACTGAAATGTGAACATAACATAAAATTTATTGGTTTTTACCTGGTTTCTATTCCAATAACAAAAAGAAATTAGAAGAATATGATGTTAATGTTAAGAAAGAGAGGCTGTGTTAGACTGAACTATACAAGCTCACAAAGTTCAGCGTTAAGTACCCCCAACTCTCAAACAAAATAGGGTGCTCTAAGGACCTCTGAGTTCTGGCAGGCAAAAACTGAACATGAGGCAGCACCACACCCTTGCAGTAATGAAGGCTAACCACCATCAAGGCTGTATTAGGAAAAGACCTAGCCAGCAATGCAAAGAAATTGTTTGTTTCTATGCATTCAGCATTTTGGACACAATTCTGGAATATTGTGCCATTTTGTGTCCACCAATACAAGACATCCTTTCAGACTTGTAAAACCTGTCTGAACAAGATGTGGGTGACTCCATCTTACTTTGAAATTAGCCCTTTTCTGAGCAGGGGTCAGAACAAAACCTCCAAAAGTCCCTTCCCACCTAAACTTTTCTGTAAGCTGTGATTCTAATGTTTGGACATTCACAGTATGAGAGTCTAAAGGGCCCCAACTGTGATCTGGACTGACATTGTACACAGTCTGAAAATATGTCCTCCAGTCTGGGAATCACAGGTACTGCTGTGCCTGGTGTGCCCGAGTGAATAAATGAGGGGTCAATTGTATTTACCTATTTTAGTGCCCTTTTTTCCTCTTGGAGCCTAACTTCTGTATTTTGTAACTGAGAACTACTCTTTAGTCCCCAGTGTCATTTTAATGTAAGTTTTGGCTTTGTTTCTATTAGAAAATATTCAAGTGATTCCCCAGCACAGCTGCACAGCACAGACTGGATGTTCCTCAAATGTTAATTCCATAACTGTCAGGGATATTTTTCAGGTGCTGCATTTGGACGTCTCATTGGGGAAATCATGGCATCACTTTTTCCCAACGGGATCCTCTTTGATGATATTCTTTATCAAATCTTACCTGGAGGGTATGCTGTCATTGGTGAGCCTCCATGTCTTCCTTTTTCTTCACCTGGTCCCACTGCTGTAATTTTCCTGGTTGACATGACATGCTGTTTCTGTATGACAGTCGTCTTCTCTCCCTATTCCTTCTCCTACCTGGAAAAGGTGCAGCAGCTTTGACAGGAGCGGTGAGCCACACTGTCTCCACCGCTGTGATCTGCTTCGAGCTGACGGGTCAGATCTCTCACATCCTGCCCATGATGGTGGCTGTGATTCTTGCCAACATGGTGGCCCAGAGCTTGCAGCCCAGCCTCTATGACAGCATCATCCAGGTGAAGAAGTTGCCCTACCTGCCAGACCTGGGCTGGAATCACATAAGGTACAGTAGCAAAACAGGTGGAAACAGGGAGTGGCAAAGAAATAAAGCAGGAGAGGGTTAAGAACACTGGGGAATAAAAGGTTTTGAAAAGGGTTCAGTACTACAAAGGAATTAAGGAGGCAGAATAGGCCTGCAGTAACCAAAAACAAGTGCTGGAGTAGAATTAGGTTTAACATACAAAAATGGAGAAAAGTTCTCTTCTTTTTTGCACTGAAAGCACAAGTTTGAATGACCTGCAACGTTACTGAATTTGTATTAATATTCTCAAATTGCTTCAGCTTAAAAATTTAAAAATCAGTAATCTCATTTATCTAAATTCAGTGGGGTTTGGATATTTTTTTCCCCAGCAAGTGTTTTAAATACTTTATTTGGATATTTTGCTTGAAGAAAAATTCAGTTATTCCTGTATGTCTTCCTCTCTCTAGTATATATCATACACATAGGTATGTATATAAAAACCATCTATACATATATGTGTACGTGTGTGTATTTTATGGTGAGGGGTAATGGAGTGGAATACAACTGTACTGGAAATCCAGTTAATCTGTGTTTATCCCCTTGGAAAGTCCTCTGGTTACACTCACAGAAGATTATTTGGCAGCTGTCTTTTGAAGAGTTTTTAAAGAAGTGGTCATTTATGTATTTCTTTAGGGAATTTATCTGCTTGACATTTTTAATATGCTAACCCTTCCTCTCATCATCCATAAATTCACAGCAAATACAATATTTTTGTTGAGGATATTATGGTCCAAGATGTGAAATTTGTTTCCTCCAACTGTAAATACCGAGACTTGCAAGCAGTACTCCAAAGCACCACAGTGAAGTCTTTGCCTTTGGTGGACTCGCCAGGTAAGCAATGTAGAGAAACTGGTCCTTCCTGAAGAGTGTCTCCGCTTGGAGAAACTCGCTTTCAAATTACATGGTGTGAAGCAGGCAGTGTGACCTACCACATAAAAATAAATCCTAAAATTCTCCCGCTGTGGATGACGTATGGCAGAGGGCTGTTTCAGCTGGCCAGACAGGTAAGCTGGAGTGTGGGCGCTGAAGCAGATCCAGCACGTAAGGGAGGTGTGTGGGAGGTCTGTAGACTGAACTGTGACAGCAGGGCCCTCCCGGGATCCTGCATGAGCCAAGAGCATGCCTCTGCTGTGGCACTGGGGGTGGCACAGCTCAGGACGGTGAGCTCCCTTCCCACAGCCCCACAGCCTAGGAGCCACCACAGGGCTGGTCAGTGACTCCTGTACAGCTCTAGACAGTACGAGCCCGAGCACTTGGAAGATGCTGGAAGGAGGAAGGTGCAGTGTGTGGAAGGGGACCTTCAAAACCTTGAGGTGGCTTGATGGTTTTTCTGCTCTGTGTCGTGCAGAGACCATGATCCTCCTGGGGTCTGTGGAGCGATCGGAACTGCAGGCTCTCCTCCAGAAACACATCAGCCCAGAGCGGCGACGGCTCCTCAACAGAGAAATGCAGCAGAAGCTGAATGAGGCACCCTACGATGGACCCTGGGCAAACCTGCCAAAGCTGAAGCACGAATCTTTTGCTTATGTCGATGAGGATGAGGATACAGATGAGAAGGGAGAGGTGAGGGAGAGAAGTGAACAGACTGCAACACAGAGACTGCTTAGAAGCAGTTAGGCATTTGAGGAGGCTGGGAAATAAATGGCATTAAGGTGGACTTTATTTTCTCTCCTTTCCATAACAGCTGCCTCAGCCCCCAAGTCCCACTCCCAGTTACCCAGAGGAGCCAAATGGCCCGACAGGTCTTCTTAAACAAATGCCTGACACCTTGGAGCCCCAGCAACACTCAGGTATGGCAACCTCTGTCATGGGTCAACCACATCCTGGCCAGCTTGGGGAAGCTTTCATGCTGACTCTGAGTACCTGCCTGTGTGAGGTGCTGGTTTCCCAGAGACTGAGAGAAGGAGCTTTCTCTGCTGTTCCCGTATGAAAGACACTTTGTTAGTGCACCTCAGCATCAGTGTACTGTACCTGGAAATACCTTCTGTTACGATCCCTCAGACAGCATGGCAAAAGTAGGTCCACTAAGGATGATCTCTCTCTGTCTCCCCACTCCATTCTTTGCAACAACTCCTTGGACATTTCCTGTAGAGTCTGTATGGAAGGGTCCCATCTCTTGGCTCCTTCAGCACGTGAATGAATCTCCCTGGGGAAAGCAGCCTGAGAGCTAAACATCTGCACTAAGTTTTTAGTAGTTTAGGCTGTTGCTCAGCCATCTCCAAAACTGAAAGGCTCCTCCCTTGGATATGCATCTCTTTGATTCAGCTGCATTAATGTGATGGACAAACACTGATGTGTTGTGTTCCTTTGTGTCACACCCCAGCCTGTATTAGCTTTGCTTTCAAGACTGTACTCATAGCTCATTTCTGATTCATATATCATGTATATTTGATGCAGGATGGTGGGTTGTTTTTATCTTTTATGCGTCCTGAAATATGCAGAAAGTGAGTAAGCACAGAGATGTAGCCCAGTCTTGAGAATGAGTACAGAGGATAGGGCTTTAGCTCGTGCTTTTAAGCACCCGAAGGTTACATGTAATACAGCATATAGCACATTCTGGTTCATTAACACCCCTCATGTATGACTATAAACCTCTACAGCATAGAAAAATCCACTTTATGTTTCCAGAGCAGTGGAGTGGTGGGGCAGCCATCCACCTATCTTACCAAAGCAGAAAAAGAACCACATATGAAAACAAGGACAGTGTGTGAAACATTCTATGTGAAGCTAGAACTGAGTGACCCGGGAATGACAAGAGGAACTGGAACAGGAGTGAATTAATGACCTTCCGTGGTTTTTTTTTTGTTGTTTTTTTGGGGGTTTTTTGTTGTTTTTTTTTTAGTTTGGCTCTTAGCTATCATTGTTTCTGACCAAACTTCTTCCACAGCCCTTGTTCACAACAGCACCAGGCTCTGTCTCCTCCTCTTTGCTAACTCCTTGCCTGGGAGTATAATTCTGGTCTTTTCTATTCCCATCATTCCACTGCTGGCAGAACTCATGGACTCCTCACCCCTTGGCACCTGTCACATTCACTTTGTTGATATGTTTTGTTGATATGTAATGTTTTATGGGAATATTCATTCTGGAATGTCCCAGACACCATCTTACAAACTGGGTCAGCTCTGTTGTGTCCCTCATGGTATTTCCCAGCCTGCCTTGGGAAGGAGGATGGGATAGATGTGGGGCTTTGTATTTTTGTCTCTCACTTGTTCTTCTCTCTTATCCATGTGTTTGTCCTCATCCTTCAGGCAGTTTCAGGAGTCTGAGGCAACTGATCCAGGAGCTCTTGTGCCATTGCAGCCGTCCACACGAAACAGAGAGCACCATCCAGGTTAGGGCTACAGAGAGCCTGGTAGTACCCTAAAGAAGGAAGGGAATGCTATGGAAATAGAAACTACTACTTGAGACATTCAGAATCTGGCTAAAGCATGGACGCAGTTATGGTTCTGAACTCTGACAGCATCAGTGGGGAACTCCCTCCAAGGAGAAAGGGTGTGATTACTGTAAAGGAGAGTGCATCTTCCTAAAGATTCAGCTGTGCTCAGGTGTCAGCTTACCATCATGACTGAGTTTCGGCATCTTTTCTCAGTGAAAAAAATTAATGTTTTGGCTAAGATGCAATAAAGTGCAGTTTTATTCCATTTGGCAAACAGTTTTGGACAGATGGAGAAAAATGAAAAAAATGCTTTTGGGTCTTGCCATGTTGAACGCCCTTGGTTATCTGACACATCTGCACAGGGTTTGCGGATAACAGACAGAGCTTATGGGGGCCTTACCCATCCATTCCGGGGCAGTGGTTGGACCCCATGTGGGATATCCTGAGAGCATCTAAATCAGTATTAGATGGCCATGTTTAGGTACCTGAATTGCTCCATCAGAACTCCATGGTGAATTGTCATTGGCAAGGGAAGTACAGCAAGGGCAGAGTACACTGTATAATGGATGAGTATAAAGGAGATCTAAGCACTTGGTAATATACTGTTTGGAACAAAAAGGGGACCACATGGGGTGAGGAGGCTGTGCAGATTTTCCCTTTCTGTACTCTGTGAAACTGTGGGTGCTTTGGCTGCCCTGAACAGTGTTTTCTCCTGCAGGAGCCAGCCGAAGTCATTGAGACAATGACACCAGAAGAGGTAAGACCAGGTGCAAAAAGGGAGTGAGGTCAAGTGAGTGCTTCTTTTACCCATTTCCTATCAGTTGCAATACTCCAGGAACCTACCTCAGTGATTGCCACAGAAAGCCATAGCCAAAGCTGTTTTCCTATTGGAGTGGCACAGTGGGCAAGTTTCACCCAGTAAAAGAAGAGATTGTTTGGCTAGCTGTGCTGATAAGACTCTGACTAATCTGATCTAGCTTGGAAGTCAGCCCTGCTGCAGCAGGGTTTTGGACTAGAGACCTCCACAAGTGCCCCCTCATCGACATCCTTCTCTGGGCTCACATTGTTCCTTCATTTCTCATACAAAGGATCAATCATCTTGCAACGACAAGGCGAAGATGCACTCAGAAAGGAAAGCTAAAAATGTTCACTCCCTCTTTAAGAAGGAAGAAGCAGAACCCCATCTTCTCAGAAAATCCCTGAATTGCCCTGTTTCCATAGACCCTTGACATCTGGCAAGAAAGGAATGGGAAACCTGAGGGGAGAGATATAATGGACGAGATGAATGATGTACATAGGAAGGAAGAAGCATTAACAGGAGGAGGGGACTAGTTTGGGTACACAAGACAGCAATGCTGCAGGTAGCTGTGAGAGTGACTCCTCTTCTTTCCTGTGTCAGATAGATGCTTGGGAACAGGAGGAGCTGAACAAGAACGTGTGTTTTGACAGCTGCCGCGTAGATCCCTCTCCTTTCCAACTGGTGGAGAGAACTTCCCTGCACAAGGTGAGTGCAGATGTCTCCCTGAAGCATACATCATTTTTCTCCACTCTATCATTCCAAGTTCAGTCTACAACTTATTTCTTCTCCTTGTCTTCACCTACAACTACTATCACCAGCCACTTTCACATCCAGCTACAGAAGTGAAGTTGTTCCTGTAATCTTCTGTGTCTACCTCCAATCTCCTGCAAAATTAAAGGCTTTGTGATAAGAAGTCTGAGTGCATTCATTAAAAAAGCTTTTGGACAAAAATATCTGCTACATTAACAGTAGCATAGTGTGCCTTGCTGCTGGGGCATCACACTGAGATTTACACTCTGCCCTGTCAGTGTGCAGCAGTGGAAGGAGCACTCCTGGATTTCTCAGGGTGTTTCTGTCAGGGTGTAGAGTCTGCCTGTAGCATAGGCTCTTCACTGAACAAGGAAAGAGGAAGCTGGATCATACAACATCTAGAGTCAGCATAGGATGAGTGGGGATTAAAGCAAACACTGTATGTCAGGAGGAAGATAGGACTGGGCTTTCACTCAGTGGAAAGGGAAAGCAGTCTACTGAAGCACAAGTGCACAGTGCGTGCTTTTATCAATACTCATTTAATGTGAATGGTCAGCATAGGCCTTACACTAAATTAATTAATTACTGTTAAGACCTCAGCCTTGAGCAAAACAAGAACAGATTAGCATATAGTTCAGATGAGATTTCTGAAGGGGTGGCTGAAACCATCTGGAAACCACTAGCATTTATCTTTGAGACTATAGGCTTACAAGAAATTATATCTGAAGGCTGCTCATGGGGAAAGTTTTGTACCTGTCAAACAAAAGGGCAAGTGAGAAACGCTGAAATAACAGACAAGCCAGCTTAACTTGGATGCACAAAAAAAAAAATCCAGGAATAAATAGTCAAATTATCTGAACTATGCACAGTTAGAGCTAAATGTGAGACTACTGACAAAGAAAAGAATATCACAGCTTATCATGACCAAACTATATTTAACCAGTCTGGTTTTCTTTTACATTAGAGTAAAATGTCTTGTTCTTGAGAAATCAGATTTTTTCTAGTTTACATTTGAACATGACATTCAATATCTCAAATGATGCTTAAAAAAAGGTCAAACAGTAGCTGTGACAGAATGATTTCATGTAAGGCCACAGGTAAAGTCCAGCCAGAGCTCAGCTTCAAGAACTTGGAGGGTGGAAGTACACCAGAGATGAGCACCGAGAATGTGGAAAGTTTTAGAAAGTCAGATCTGCGAATAATAGTAAAATAATGGGGTATATTTAGGCTGAAGAAAAGAAGACTGATAGCAGTGTGATATCTGTCCTTTCAAGGAGACTTTGTAAAAGAAAGGGAATAACTTGTTCTCAGTGTTCTTACTGCACTGGATAAGCAGCAACAAGCTTAAGTTTTCACAGAGAATAATCTGGGACAGGAAAAAATAAATCCTCTATTGTTAAGGAAAGCACTGGAATAAATAACAAGCAGTTTTTGACTTTACATATTACTATATGGTAGTTCAGTTTCCAGCACCAAAATGAAATAGGATCTGCATAGGTGTCCACCTGCACAACACAGGGTGTTTTATGTGAATCTCCACCAGATGCAGGATGAAAATGACCTTGAGAATGTGGTCCCCATCATCAATACACTCCCAACTATGGCTGCACAGCAGAAGGAGCAAAGGCTAATATTTGGCAGATACAAAAGGGGAAGAAGGAAGACGTAATTTTTCACTGGGATAACTGCACAATTTGGTGTCTTTGTGATTTCCTTTTCTAAATTCCAAGTCCCAGCTCCAGTATCAAGTACTGTTTCACCATTTTCCAAATCCCTGAAATGGTCTTTTGTGGTTTTGCTCCTAGACACACACATTGTTCTCACTACTGGGCCTCAGCCATGCCTATGTAACCAGCATGGGGAAGCTGAGGGGAGTGCTGGCTTTGGAAGAGGTGAGTACAGATCTGTTGCCATCCTCTTAAATAACTGGAAGTGTCTGTGGATCACTGCAGTAACTCACAGGTGCTGCAAGTTCCAGCTGGGAATATATATAACTGCAAGTGCTACATTTTCAACCCAGTATTGAATTCTGAGTCAGCTCTTTGGAAGCCATGTAGAGGAATGGATGACTGAATTTCAGAGGAGGCAGCAGGTGTTGTTTACAGGGATGTTAGAAGGTTCATCTTTTTCATGAGTGTAGGGCTCTTAACTGAGGCTTAATAGCCACCTTTAACTGAGTGGCTATTGCTGTTTCTGAAAGTGGTGTGGAATTTTTTATTTACCATGGAATTTTTCATTACATCACAGGTGTAAAAGATTATATCCACAGGCCCCAGAGGTAGAGCTGTGACTCTATTTGTGATCCCTTTAACCTGGGGAGTAGATGAACTTCTGCTGGGTAGGGCTGGGCCAGCCTCCCTTTCATGTTTTTTTTTTTTTTCTGAATTTTTTTCTCTTTTTCCAGCTCCAGAAGGCAATAGAGGGTTCCACCCGCTCTGGGGTTCGTCTCCGACCACCCCTTGCCAGCTTCCGTGACATCAACCGGACTTCCACCAACAATAAGGTCGGGCAGGGCCCTCAGGTGTGGAGCCGGGAAGACAACGGCACAGTGGCAGCAGAGCCAGCAGCAGATTTGGGCACTGAGAGCCCTCTGCCTCCCTGCTCGCACTCCCCCCAGCCCTCACACTCACAGGAAGAGGGGGAAGTCCCCAGCTCTGCTTATGCCACGGATACTGAGTTGGAAGAGATGGAGCTGACAGGGCCAGTTGCTGAAAACATCTCAGACATCCTCAAGGACATAAACCTACGCACCACTGACCTGGATGAAGACGAAGATGAGGATGAGGATGTTCCCTTATAGCTGGTGTGAGGGTAGTAGTCCATCACACTCTTCAGCGAGCCAGTCATCTTGTGTTTGCTGCTCAAAGAGAAGCTTTTGGATGTTCTTTGCAATCCCCACAGAGGAGTGATTCAGCTGGGCAGAGGGACATCAGACTGACCGCTGCTGCTGCTGCTTTCTCTCTGCGCAGACTGTTGGGCTGCTGGACTATTCGGGCTGTGCAGGTGTCAGATGTGGACTGCGAGGTGCCCGTGGAGTGCAGGCCTACAACGCTCAGCCTTCTGCCACGGCAGAGCGCATTGTAACAGGACATGGACACTGCTGGACACAGCCAGGATCAATCTGCCATGTGGAAAGTGGAGGAGGATCAGTTCTCACTCGCCACTGGTGCCATCCTTCCAGTCACACCAGGCCTGCACGCAGCAGTGCAACACAGCCAGACCTCCAGCCTAGAAGCACGCTGCTGCTTCTGACTGCCAACCCGTCCACGCTGCTGCAGCTCCTTTTCACTGCCTCTTATCTTGCACCCCCCCAAACATTCCCACGTAGAACATTTTTATTCTTTCTGAATTTTTATTCTGGGATTTTCCTGGATGGGGATGCAGTTAGGAGCTTCTCCTCTGTCCTATAGCTGAGCCATGCCCTAAAAATAGGTGGGAGGAAAAATATTTGGTATATGTCTCAATGTCTTGAATTCAGCCAAGACTTTAGAAAACACTGGAAGGGAGAAAAGCTTCTTTGTTTTCCCATCATCTCTGGATTTTTTAAACAGAATGGGAAAATCTTAAGTGAGGGCATCCTCAGTGCTGGGGGAAGAGGAGTAAAACAGCATTTATGTACCTATATTTCAAATAACTGTGTTTGTCTCTCTGAATCACTGTTCACAAATTTCCACAGTTATAGTCTTAAAATATAAGAACTCAAGAAAAAAATAATTATGGAGTGTTAGCAGGCTGCCAAGAAATACAGCAGAGGGAAGACACATTTTCTACACTTTGAAAACAGGTTTCTTTCTGAAAACTCCTGCTCTCTTTCCTGGTAATTCTACCCTGCCTACTTTCCACATATTTCTGCATACCTCAGATCTGAGAATTCCAGCTCTCACTTTTGCCAGCTTGTCTCTGTTGTGACTAACAGCAGAGACCTCAACCCTTGTCTGCAGCATCCCTCTCTATTCCAGTTCTAAATCTGGAGCAGATCTGCATCTTGCAAAAAGACGTCTTGTCAGTTCGTGTCATGCATGCAAAACCTTGGCATCCAAAGATAAGATGCTGCTTTGTTTAATTCACCGCTCTTGTGACGTTTTCTCAGTAAACAGGCAAAACCAAATTCTGCGCATTCTGCAGCTTCTTCTAACAGCTTACATCTCTTCCTACCATATTTTTGGTGTCTCGTGGCACTCAGATGCAGTCCCAAGCAGCCTATTAGATGTGTTTCCACTTATCAGCAACAGAGAAGAAATCCAGGCTCTGAAAATACGTTCTTGGGGGTATTCTCAATCCCTTTCCTGATATTAGAAAACTTATCTAAGTGACTCTAAACTTAGTGACCAGTTTCACTTCAACACATAATTTTCCATAAGCTGTCTCAGGAACAAGTCAAAAATATCTTTACCTCTAACCCAGTCACCAAAGGAAAATTCCCTCTTGGCTTTAATTCCAAGGATTGACCTTGCACCAATTCCTCTCTGATGATGCTTATGGGTGGGAGAATCTGTGACAAGCTCATAGTAGAAGGAAATCTTCCCTGATAGTCTCTTGAAGAGAGAGAAATTTATTTTTGCTGTCTGGAACTCAGAGCCCACCTGGTCTGTTCTGGTTTTTGGCACATGATCCCCCTTTACAAGCCAACTAGGGACAGCCTTTCCCTGCCTTAATGGTCTTCTGTCCTCTGGGAGCCACCTTGTCCTTGTGAGGAGACAGTGGTGATCTGAGGGCAAGTCTCTCGCACACGACAGCTGCTTGCCTCCACCAGAGGGGCACGTTTGTGTCTGCCAGGCATCAGCACAGCCTCCCTGCTACCTTTGTGTCACCTTCCGCTGCCTGCAGGGAGGAGGCAAAACAACTGCTTTTTTTTTTTTTTTTTTTAGGGAACTGTGGTAGTCCCTTATATAAGCAGAGGAGAAAGGACACTGCTTTTAGAAGAGCATAAATATGCAGTGAGTGACAACACTGAGACCAAATCTGATCTGAGGGTCCAAGCATACTCCAGAAGGATGAGTTTCTCCAAGTCATCCCCAGCCTCACTGTGCAGACTTGTATTTTACAGCTTAACCACACGCTTCCACTGAGACAGATGAGACAAGGAGAAACTTTGAGGCTGGAGTCAGTACACCTCCCCCTCCTCTCTCCTGAGTACAGATACATGCTCTGCTCCAGTCCCACACTTCTCCTACGGTGTGTTACAGAAGAACTGGGATGCGACTGGCTGAGAAAGCAGATGGGAGTCTAAATCAAAGCCAGTGAGTGTGTGAGTCATGACAGACAGATTGTGAGCTGGGGGAGATGAAGCTGGAACAAAAATGATGCACATGGAAAGGCTTGGGGAGCTTGGAGTGAAACACTGGCTAACCTGGAAAGCTTCTTGAGGCTCGTCACTTGAGACTACAAGAGAACACCCGTATGCCCACACATGCACACACAGGTATCTCCCCATTCCCATTGCCTTTAGCTGTCCCAGGAGCTGGACTGCTAGCTATGAGCAGCTGGATTGCTCTCTTGAGGGGAGCTGAAAGGTGGGGGCAACTGCTGCCATTTGTAGACACTACTCAAGATCCATTCCAAGTGTTGCCTCCACCCGTGGAACAGGAGCAGCATTCATCTGCACCATTTTCTCACCTGTATTCATACATGAAAATGCATAGGGAGCCAGGATTGGACAAAAAACACTCTGCAAAGATGGTTTTCAAAGGCTGAAGTTGTTTCCACTTCCATATCCTCAATAAAATCTCCACTGAGCTGATGCCAAGTACATTAATAGGTGCAAAATGTGCAGTAAAATAATACTAAATCTACCTCTGTCAAAGGAACTTTGAGCTTGTGCCCTCTCAGGCTATCCCACTACACCCCCTCAAAGTTTAAACTTGAAACCTTTGTCCAGCAAACAAAGTCACACTAATCTGTCATTCTAAAACCTGCATCTCCCATCCTATCCAAATAGCACAGACTTGATTATCTACAGGGAAAAATCATGTTTTCACAACCCAAAATATCCCCAGAATTTGTAGCAGCCGTGAAGCCTTCCCATTCAGCCAGAAATTCAAATCCAGCAAAAAACTGAACTCTTCCTTTCACATGGCACTTAAGGGTGAAAGCAGAGTCTTGTTTATAAATGCATCAATATAAAGAATCGAAAAAATAGGGAAGACTTAAGGTTGGTAAGACAACAAGTAGTGCTTTAGGTAGTTATGACAAGGCTACGAGACTTGGCCATGAGCCAAATAAAGGAGAAAACATGTAGAGAAGGACTACTGAACAACAAGAAAAATTTGCCTCAACAAAGTAACATTTTTGGTGGCCAAATTATTTGAGACTAAAAAAAAAATCTAGTTTTCTAAGCCTATGGACAAAAACCAAGTAGTACAGGCAGAAATAGAGAAACAGAAAGAGTGCATGAAAATAACATCTCCCTTCTCCCCAGTTATGCAAACACTGTATAGAAATGTGTGTTTTGGGGCCAAAGAGTACAAGACCAGCAGCAACCAGCCAAGCCAAGATCCCTCTTTGCCAAACTAATCCAAACCCAGGAAGGGTATAATTAAAAACACACTATTAAAAATATGGTCACAGCAAGCACTAGGTTATTCATGGCCACATAAACAGGTATCTGGGCACAGCTCTCATAAAAATTTAATCAACACTAGTGACCAATAATTAAAATTTACACAGAAAAGCCATGCCTGAGCATTAGGGTTAGGGTCTTAAGACATGTGATGCAAAACTTTTTAAGGCTCTGTTTGTGGGAGACAAACTTAAACTGGTCCTGACCATGAGCCACAGGCTGTTCTTGTGTGTCCCTCCCTGCCACTGGACAGTCAACCCTGTGCACGTGCACTCACACACACAAACATCACCTCAGTCAAATCACGGCTGTGCAGTAGCAGAAAACTCTCCAACTCAGTGTCCTGGCCCTTGAGCCACATCTCCCCTTCCCTCTGCTTTCTGGATGTCACCAAGTCCTAGTGCAGCCTCATGGTAAGACAAACAGCTAAAGACACTGCTGCAGACACTGCTGGGATCAGGGTGATGGCTACACGGGGCAGCCTCACACACACCTATTACTAGTTCAAGCACTGGCCTTTCAAATGAGCATTTGCTCCCATCCCATTAGTGTGCTGCTAGTGCAAACATCTCGTGCTCCGTAGTAAAACCAGTTAGTGAAACATATCTAGCCAGCTTGAAGAATTGCACCTGATATGGAGGACAATGTCCAGCTGAGGAAAAGTCCAGTAGCAGAATGCAGAGAAATGAAAACTTGAATTGCCTACTTTCTATGAACAACAATCTAAGCACTGCTAGCATCTGACTGTTTACTGAATGGCTACTCAGTTTGAAGAACAGAAGGTAAAGCTACAAGGCATACTGAGATATATTCAGAAATAAAGTCACATAAACTCAAGTTAGAAGCTTTTCAGATTTTTCCACACAGAAACAAATGCAAAAGACAGTAATGGAAGGTTTATGAGAAATACATTTAAAAAAAAAAATCAGCTTTTCTCTCCCATTTAAACATCTATAGTGCACTTAAGCAAATGGGCTGTGAAAAGAAATGGGAGCTGAGATGGCTGGATTATGACCAAACATGTCACAGAATCTTATGCTTAACTCAAATTTGCAATTTCTCTGGCACAGAAGATAGGAGCTGTCTGAGGAACTGTGTAGAAAATACCCTTGTAGCTGGCAAAGTGCAGATCCAGTGAGGTGTGCAGCAAGAATGCTCTTATGCCCTTTTTAGTTACTGTTTTCATTAACCACTTAGAAGTAACATATGAGAAATTGTAAAACAGTAACATGAGAGAAACATATGGCAGGTTTTCCATCTTGTCTGAACAGAGAAATAAGCAGAAAGGGGAGATCAGAGCCTCAGGCAGATACCACCGAATGAGGTTCATGCTGGGGCAAAGCAGCTAAATCCAGTGGAGATGAACTTAACTGAGGGCTAAGTCCAGCCTAGTATAATGACAGAAGAGTTCTTTTAGGTGAAGCACTCAGCAGCTGGACACCACCTTTGCAGCATAATGTGAAATTTTTAGAAAAAGACATTTTTCCTGTGCAGAGGTATGGCTTCCAGGCCCAGAGAGATTTTGTTGCCCCAGGGACTCAAGTCTTAAACATATGTGGAATAATTGATTTCATTTGACACACTACAATTCAAAAAGAAAGTAGTGACAGTTTAGAGGCCATTTTGAAAAAAACCCACATCAACAACAAAACCAAAAAACCACAAAAAAAACCCCAAACCGAAACAAAACCTGAACAAAACCCCACCAAACAACCAAAAAACCCCAAAAACAAAACCTAAAAACCACACACAAAACCAGGAGAGAGTACAGGGGGGACTTACGAGGATTGACCAAAAAAAAATTAAAAGAAACCTCAAAAAACGACCAACCAAAAACCCGAAGGAGTTAAGTAAGTGTGTCTTATGCAAGTCACAATTAAGTCTATGAACACAGTTATGCAGACATACATACCGAGTGGTGGGTGGCAATCTATTCAGTAGAAAAAGCAGGTAAACTGGAAAGAAGCAAATTAATTTCAAGTAGAACACAGAAAGCAAAGATCAGTCAAACAGCCCTGGCTGTAAAATATGCTGTGCCTTAAGCATGGCAATAGACACTGCTTAGCTCCTGGAAGAATCAGAGTTTGAAAAGCACAAGTATTTTGAAAAGGAAATAATACCTTTTATGGCTAGAATTTAAATCTCATATGGCAAACAGCTACTTGATCTGCCTAATGTCCTACATCAGAAGCAGATGACACAACAATGTTGGAAGTGCAGAGATGTTTCTTTCCCTCTGGGAGGACCAATTCCCCAGTCTGCTATGAGGACAGCAGGCTGAGAAGTATTTAAAATTGAAATGTGAACCCAGAGTAGTGCTACCCAATGTCAGTGCCTTTCACAACTTAAGCATCAGATGCCTTTCTGTGTCCTAACAGGCTGTTGTGAAACTTCTGTCCAACTCTGTGCCAGATGTGTCTGCATCTCACCAGTATTGGGACAAAACTTGTATGTATCACCAGGAAAATGCTTATTCAGTAGAACAGGAAAACTCACTCTGTGCTAAACTAGAGGATTCTGTTGATGTGATGCTTTTTATCCTAAAATCTGGCCTGGGATTCATGTCCTGGTAGTCACAGACACACTTCAGATTTTAGGCCTATATAGTCAAACATGTGATGTTCTTATCTTCTTAATGAGAAATCAGGTATTTCCTACTCTGGGGTGCTTCTCCAAGCCACCATGGATCCTTTTCAATGTGCTCCATCAGACTGTCTCCTTGAAACCCACCCCCGCTTCCTAGGATCCTCCTTCCTCAGGCGCAACTCCCCTGGAACCAGTCCCACAGAAATAAAACACTTCCACCAGCCAGGAGGGCAAGACCACATTCTGTTTAATAACAACTCCATAAAGGACTGTACATGCTATTTTGGGCTACCTCCCCTCCTTTACTGTGGTTGCTGCCACATACAGGCATGGAGGTGTGTAGTGCCATATAGTTCTCTAAGTCTATATGTAATGTGTGCACATGTATGTAGGTGGTTGCACATGTATGTATCTATATATATCTTCGTAGAAGTGTTATCTCGTAAGTCACATTATCAAAACATGCGAAGTATATCCAACAAAAATTTTCAGGCAAACATGTTTTGGAGCTGGAAGACCAAAGGCAAATCAGACTCATTTTAGTTATTAAGGGCTAGTGTGGGACAATGTAAGGATGAAAGCTTTCAGTAGTGGGTCCCTTTCCCTTTTTGTTTTACTTCCATTCAGTACTTTCTCCCCAAACATCAACGCACCTCTGTAAACACTAGCTGGAAAGAATACATATAATCACCATGCAGCCTCCCTGCTACAGAAAACAGGTACAAGGGGAAAGGCCTTGAAAACTGCTTTGCAGCAACCCCCGTTGTCCCACATGCTTATGCTAAAGTAGTTTCAGATACTGAGAATACAACATTTGAAGACCCAAGCCTTTAGTTATTTTTACACATGCTTCAGGAATCCATTCCACATGCCACCCCTGAGTCTCCCATCCACCACCCTTGTACCTCCCAAATCTTCTGCCTGTACCCACCCACGACTGAAAAGAGCTGAAACGAGAGAAATCCTGTTCCCTGTAAAATTACTTTTGAGTCCCAATTTTATAGTGTAGGGATTCCCAGAGACCTCCAATCATGCACAACATCCACAAATCAGAGAGGAAAAATCAAAGCCAAACAAGAATATATACCTGCAAAAGAGCTTTTGGCTTGCTACATTGCTCAAGCATGCAGTGTCTGAAAAGAAGGGAAGCCCACCTACACCTGCCTCATGGGAACATGACAGAGCTCTGAAAGAGGGTTCTTAACCTTGTGGCCTCCAATCCAATCATGACTAGATTTCCATGCCCAATGAAAATGAATCCAGAAGGCCAACGAATCTGGACTACATGCCTTTATCTTATTAGAAGCAAATCTTGATGCAAATCTTGTTTCGTTAATGGAGAAAAGCCTTTTTAGATGTTTTTGTCTTGCAAGCATGGACATTTGATCCCTTATGGGAAAGCAAAAACAAGACTAGGTTTCAGAGGGAATTTAAAATGTCCCCAGCTGAAGGAGATGAAGAAGATCCTAGCAGAAGCATTCTTTTCACGGAACACTGCAACCCCTCTCTTCCTAGAAGACAGCAGCTACTACACATCAGTAGACAAGTCCTGCCCATGGCAGAGGGGTTGGACTTGATGATCTTTAAGGTCCCTTCCAACCATTCTGTGATTCTGTGGTATCTGCACTGAGAGAATTCTTGAACAAGTCTTAACAGTTTTAGCAAACATGCTCTTTCTCAGAATCACAGCCTGACTAAATTTTTCAATGTGTACCTGCACTGGAAAAATACACCACATACTTATTTTCTTTTGTGCAGACCAACGCTGACAATCATAGAGTTTTTCATTTCCCAGGAAAAAATAACACTTTGATCTGCCTATGCTGGGGAAAAATGTCAGTGCAAGGATGTAAATAGACCCTGATGTTCCAAGTGCAGATCTTCCACGTCCATTTGTTAATATAATAACTCTCATGCCTTACCTCAGTCAATTCATGGAGCTGGCTGTGCTGAGAGAGGACAGTGTCCCCAGGCTCCATGACATGTTCTGAGACAGAGAGAGACACTGACCTGGCACAGAAGTCCAGCTCTTCTGCTTCAGCACAGGTTCACTGCTACTTAGCCTATGGTACAAAAGAGGCACCTGACATGGCCTTTACAGCTTGCAATCGTATTTGGGACTGTGCTTTAATGACTGTAGGCTGTCCTACACATACATTTAGTTCTAATAGGCACTATTTTACTCACATTTTCCCTGTTTATTTTTCCTTTCCCTGAGCCATGGCATAGAAATCTTTCCCTGTCAGATTGCTACAGGGGAGGAAAATCAAAGATGAAAGTATTACTTATTTACATTTTTATAGTTATAAGACGCTGATAATCTCTGTATTGGAATTAATTTTTTTTTTCATTCCTTTCTTTTCTCTTTTACTTTTAGAAAAAGTCAAACAGTTAGTTAAAAAGATATGCCAGAGTTGTCTCAACAAGGAACACTGGAAAATCCACCTGGGAGAAATTAGAAGGAAGAGCTTAGACTTTGCCAATGTCGCTCTGCTTTTTATAGCCTTTAGAGGAAGATTATCTGAGTTTGCTTCTCCTTCCAGACAATTATCAATACAACAGTTAAGGCAAACTAAGCTGAATTTAGGTATTTTGGGTTTGCAGTGAGATCAGAACTCATATTAACTTCATTTGGGCAAGGAGTAAGTTCTTATTTGGTGTATTTCTCACATGGTTTCCCTGAAGAACTAAGCACACTGTGAACTGTTTTTTGAAGACAATGAAAAAGAAACTAGCAGGTACCCAAATTCAGGGAGGTCTCTTTCCTATCACTGTCTTAACAACAACTACAAAAAAAGCATGGCTTGGACTAAGGAGTACCATAAGCTGCAACAATCCTGGACCTACAGCTTGTATAGCAACCCTGTACCTCAACCAGAAACTCTGCTGGGAGTCTGCCATGAAGCTTCTCACCTGTGTTGTGTAAACAAAAGGCATGAAGCTTTTCTTGACCTCTTTCCAAGCCTTTCTCACCATGTCTGTCCCTCTCTGGCACACGCAGTTGTCCACAAGCCCGTCCTGTTGCACCCTACCTTGCCTCACCACCATACCTCCCACCTCTGTCAAACAAAGAGATCAGTTTTGTTCTCCAGTTCTCTTCTCATTGTTGCTGTACAGAGTACAGCACACACAGACTCTGCCTAGGAGTGAAGTACTCTTCTGGATCTCACACTAGACTGGAACTGGCCTGAAAATAGGGATAAACATCACTTCCAACAGCTACGCTTCACTCTTGAACAAGTCTCCCCTCTTACAATTACAGGATAAGACTTATCAGTATCTTTAGCTGCCATGGAGTGTAATCACTGAGTGAATACACAATTTGTGCATGTTAATTTTATTAATTTCATGCATATATCAAGTTACTCATGTCCTCCTGCCCAATTTCCAGGGTTTACCTCAAAGGGGCCTGTGGAATGGAGCAGTGAGGGAAACAACAGGGCATAAATAACACAGACCAAATTGGATAAGAGCATACTAGAAATTCCAAAGAAAACACTAACGAAGAAAATAGGGAACATGTCCTTCCTGGTACCCCATCAGGACTTACTCTTTTCAGACAGACATATCACAATCAGCTTAGGCCAATTTAAATTGCATCTGCAACCAGTCTTCCACACAACCATCTACACATTCCACCAGCCCTCAGTAATGCCTGCCTCACCAAGAGAAGCAATATGAAGAGCTCACCCCACTGACACCTTTATTTAGGTAGGGACTGGGTTAGTTTTCAGTGGAGCCAGTTCCTGAGCAGCCAAATGAGTGTTAGTGCTGGTGCTTTTTAGGCAGTAGAAGAACAGAGCTGGTGGTGGTGGAAGAGAGGAGGCAGGACAGCTCCTTTGAGCAGCTTAGACTCATCATGAAGATGCCGTTTCAAAGTGCACTTTCCCAGTTTCTCTAACTTGATATAAAGGAAGGCCAGCTGCTGAGAACAGCACTCTCTCTCCCTCTGCTCACAGCTCTTCCTTCTTCACTTTTACAGCAGGGTAAAAGTCCCCAGCTTGGTGTGGGTCAGCTGAGCATCAGCACCTGCCCAAGGGTTGTGGGAGGTGAGCACGGTGCGAGCAGAGCTCCTCCTCCTTCAAAGCAGCTCACCACTGGATCAGCTTAGAAGTACAGCTAAACTCTGTTCTCTGCTGCAAGCCTGTCCTGAAAGGTGATGTTAGAGTTTTTTGAAGGGGGAAAGCAAGTGGATGACTTGTCAGCAGCTTTCCAGAAGAAGATGATGATTTAGAGGCACAGAAACTGAAAGAAGCAGATTAACTTCTCTGTCCCAGAGCCTGAGGTAATGGAATTGGAGAGAACCCAGGCGGCTTGTAAAGAAAGCTTCAGATTTATATTAAAAAAAACACCTTATGAAACAGTATAACTAATCAGGTATGAGAAATCATGGGAAAAGGAACAAAAGAGAATTTTCTTGCAGTCTATTTCAGTATTTTAAATTAGGGTCATTTCTGCTTAAGCCTTCTTTGATGTTTAGCACAATAATTTCAGTAAGTTCCTACTGAAGACAAAGGCTTGGGGTAAAGATGGGAATCTTCTACCTCTACTACTTCAAGAATATCCAAAATTTTCTGTAGTGCAGCTTTGCTTTATACAGGGTTTGTGGAAACAAACAGCAGAGCTCAGTTTCTTAGTAACTGCAGATCAGGGATACTGAACTTACCCTTCCTTCTTATTTACAGCCTCACAAACACAATTTGGGCTCTGACTATTTGGCTGGACTCTCTCCAACTCATCCCTCCTCACCAGGATAAAGGGACTGCAGGCCAAATTTCGCTCACAGAGCACCTGTGCCTCCCATATGCTTGAATAGGTGTATCTATATAATAACAGCTTTTCTGGGAAACGTACAGTAGGTTCCAGGTCTCTCTCTGATATTGGATACACACAGGCAGCAGGCCTGTTACATAAGAAAAGGCCAGATTACACAAACAATTTTCCACTTTCAAAGAGATTCAAACTGCCTCTCCAGTTCAGCTCAGGCTGCTCACTCAGGTGGCAAGTGTGGACAGGAAGACCTGCTCTCTCTGGTCAAACTCCTAGAAAATAGCTCTTTTGGACTGTGGAGAGGTATGGAAAATAGCCTTTTTCTTTCTTTCAGGAAAAGGCTGAGATTTTATTATTGACAGAAAGTTAAGACATTTATGAAAAAAAAAATTACAGAATTTAGTAAGCTGGAAAGTTTTACAGAGAGTGGTGTTTGAACCAGTCTGCATTCACAGAGAATGAGGCTAGCTATAGGTTTCTAGAAAGCAGCTTATGGAACTACACGGCAAGGTACAACTCTCTATCCCAATTCCACAGAAGCTAGAACAATCTACAGATGGGTTTTCTCTTCCTATCAGCCTCCACTGAATTTTCTAGAAGGTCAAACTTTTTCACACTTTTCTCTGTGTAGATAACTCCCCGTCACTGCCTTCCACAGAGATAAGGTATTATCTTTTAGACATCAATCAGACAACTTAGTAAATGTACCACATGTTCATATTAAAGAAAAAGAAGCCCTGGACAAGCTGACCTACTTGTCCCAGTCCTGTAAACAACACAGAGGAATCATTAGAAGCTACTCTGAAAGTTACTGTAAACATCCAGATTGGTCCTGGAGAGGCACATGGGAACAAAATGGTTTGGAGAAGGAAACAACAAGTCACCCCAATCTCCCACAAAGGTACACACCCAACATTCCTGTTCCCCTGAAGACCTTTTTAAACAGAAATAAAAATAGCTTTAAACTTACTCATTTACTCATCTGCTGAGGTGCTCTTGGCACTTGCCCCATCTCCCTTTTCTGGCTGGTGCGATTTCCCAGGCCCTGCTCCACGGCTAGACCCAAGCCAGTTCAGGATAACGAGCTACCACTATAGGAGATCATTTTCATCAAGCCCTGCTGGCCAGGAGAGGTTAATACCTGAATGTGCAAACATCTTTGAAGAGCTATTGAAAGGTCATCATTCAGGAGAAGAGCAACCTCCTTAGAGTGATGTAAGCAAGACCAAGCAAATGCATAAAAAAAGATGGGTCACAAAAACCTTTCTTGCTTACCTACACCAAATTACCAGTCTTACTTAAACATCCAAAAGGTCTTTCATTTAGAGGTACAATGGAGAGGGAAGACAGATCTGCTTGAAGCAGACTTGGCTGGAAAGACCTGGGTATTAAAAAAGGAGTCCCTCTTGATGCAGCTGCCTGTGTCAGTGGGAAAAAGCTGAGTGGGGTAAAGTTCTTCCTGAGAATCCCATTCCTACTTTTCACAATTTCTGGACATCATTTACTTTGCTTGCCAGGAGCTGCCTAAACTCTGAGACTTGACGATATTCCTTCAGTCACATTTTATTCTCCTTAGACATTCTTCCCTGAAAATATGCAGGAACTAAACCTGAAGCAGGAAAGGAGCATGTATCACTCTCCTGTCATCCAAAAAACACACCAAGCCTGAAGAGGAGGCAGAGAAGAGACAAATGTATCATGAATTAAACAGAGCAAATATGAGTCAGAGTAAGTGAGAAAGAGTTGCTCCTGGAACAGTATGGCAGTGTCCAGGCAAATTCCTTTCTCTAGCTCATCAGATCCAGCATCTGATCTACACCCAAACTTTGCTGACGCTTCCTTGCAAGAGGTCTTGCAATTAAAACTCTGCACTTGCATAATCTCTGCTGGTTCTATTCAGTCCTCCAGCAAAATCAATAACCTTATACAATTTTTGCTTTTGTCCCTGTTTATTTTCTGGTGAGAGTCGAAAGGAAACAATTTCCTTTCAAAACTTCTCCCTCCCAAAAGGAGGTCTGTAAAAAAATGTCAAGGAATTGCAAGAGACCAAATTCCCCCTAATCAGAGAATCATGTTTTTTTAAACAGAAAAAATATAACCGGTACAAATAGGGAAAATTCCTGAAATCAGCTTTCTCCACACCTGAAAAAGAGATGGGAGGGAAAAACAAACAAACCAAGTACTGAGCATTATTTACACTGCTTGGGGGTAGGAAATCAAAAGAAGAAAACATAGGCAGGAAGAAGAAGACAAATAGGAGGAGAAAATTTCCTCTCGCTCCTTTTCCTCCAGCTATATTTGGCACTGCAGGAGTGGCAGAAATGGGAAAGATGCAGTATTTCTGTTAAGTGATGACTGGAGTACAGGCCTTTCCCATTACTAACTGCTTGGTTATGAACACTTAATCCAGCATATAAAAAAGTTTTAAAAAAGCGCAAAAACTGAAAACCCTAATGTAAACTAGATATCTGTGAACTCATAGCTGTACACACTGTTCCTGAATCTGCTGCCTACTCTCTGGGTCTCCCCATACTGCTGGCAAGGAAAAGACAGAAGAACACAGCAGCAGCACCAAGGTGGACATGTTCTCAAGCCCCCTGCAAGAGACAGCTTTTTATGACTGTCTCCATAGGTGAAAATGTCCTTTCCACTGGCTTCCAGTGCCCACTGCCAAAAGGACACACCACTCTTGCCAGCTCCTGGGAAGGCAGAAATGTCAAAGAGAGAAACAAATAAATGAAAGAGACCAAAGCATGAATATCTGAGAGCAGGGTTAGATTCATATCTGCATCCATTCCTCCATGCCACAGCAGAGCCATGCCCACAGAGCCACACTGGCAGCACAGACTGGGCTCATGGAGTGCAGTTCGTATCCATCAAACCTACAACTTTGTATCAGGGTGCTACTGAGGATCTGGTTACACGGCCCATCTCTCACCTCAGCAGGGTCTGTATTGAACACGGCCTGCTCCTCTGCACCAGCCACAACCGCAGTACTAGTGCAACCTAGATTTGCAAAGCCACATCTTCATTTTAAACCAGTTTATATTCACACATTCTATCAAAGGGGGCCATGTCCACAGAGCAACATCCATTCCGACAAGATGAATTCTAGCCACAGAGCTGCTCCCTACACCAAGCCTGCCTCATCAGCCACATCCCCAGTACCAGATGAGTTTGTATCCACAGCCAAGACCTTGTATTAAAAAGATTTAGAAATTATTTACCAATCCAGATCTCTCCAAGCATATCACATGTTGCCCAGAGCAATGAAAATCCAAAATATGTGTCCATGGGGGAGGGGAAGAAAAGGTTTTTATGTGTCAATCACTTTGAGATTTTCCTCTTGTTTAAAAAAATAATTAAATGTCAGGAATGGAAGGTGTGTCTGCTTGGAAACATGGGGAGCTGGAGAGAAGAATCCCTGTAATTGCATTCCTTGCCACCCCTCTCTTTGTTCAGCAACAATGAGAACTTCACAGAAAGCATCAGTTGTTTGTTTCTCCCTCTTCCTCATCAAAGGACTGCACCCCAGAGGAGGTGACATCTGAGACTTTGCGGCTCAGTGCAGCATGTTCCATCTCCTCTCGAGGAGACAAAGATTCCAGGTCCCGGCACACCGCATCATCCTCCTCTGGAGAGGGCTTCTTGTTTAGGAGAGGAGCCTTCTCCAGCCGTGGGTTCCCTTCATCCTCAATGTGGTCCTCCATGTACGTGCTGGACTCAGCTCCACCCCCACTCTGAGCAGTCTGCAGGGGCCACACGTGGACCAGCCCCGTGCTCTGGATGAAGTTCTGCTCCTGCCGCTGTTGCTGCAGCTGCTGCTGCTGGAGAAAGCTGCTCTGAAGCAAAATGCTTTCCTGAAGGTTTGTCTGGGACTCATCAAAATTCTGGCCTAGGTAGGAGCCAGTTGCTGGGGAGGCGATGAGGGACTGGTCACTGGCCTCCCAGGCGTCGGATGAACCTAAGCAATACATGCCCTGCGAGACGTAGGAGTGAGGCCAGCTATCATACTGCGTCTGGGCCATATGCTCTGCAAGCAAAGGAGGCAAACAGCACACAGTTAGACACTTCCTAGGCCGAGCTGGCTCCTCCAGGCAGCCTGTGTGCCTGTGCATGGCACTGTGCTGCACAGGGTAGATGAAGGGTTCCCTTCAGAGGGAAGGAGGGCAAAGAGAAAACACAGTTCTGAGCAGTACGCAGGTGACCTTGATTATACCCACAACTGCCTGTAAGAGCTGGTAGCTTTCCACAGTTGTGCTCTAAAAAGGCAAAAGGAACTGGGCTTTGGAGCCACTCTGTTAAGATTAGATTCCTTGGATAGCTCCACAAACAGGGATGACTCTAGGAGATCTGACTGGGACTACAGAATAAAACCGGGTACAGCAAAAGAGAGCAACATGACAACAAGAGCAGGAAAGGGGTGTCTTAAGATTAGCAAGAAGCACTGGAGCTCACCTTGGCTCTCCATCAGTTCCTGATAGTTCTCAGAGTAGTTGCCTGCTGGATTGTCTTGATTTGAGTTTACACTCACATCCTCACCATCCATGGAGGACCAGGCCATGAGAGTTGCTTCAGAAATAGCAAATTGCTCCATCACTCCTGTGCCAAAGGAGACAGGGAAGGGAAGCAGAGATGTATTAAAATCTCCACTTCTCACCATCGTCCTTTACCCCATCTTTTGATTACACTGTCCCACTCTGGTCCTCTCTCAGCAACACCCATCACCCACAACTGGCCCTTACCCTCTCCACTTTGCATTCCACTGGCAATACTCCAACCACCAAAGTCTCCCTCTGCTTCGGCCACCTGAACCACCCACAGTCTCTCCTGAGTGCTTTTTTCCAAGCTTCTGCATTTTGGTCTCTCAGGGATTCCGCTCCGGGGCATCCCAACCCAATCCAATCCACGCGCCAAAACAAAGGCGTCACTACCTGCAAGGAACCGGGCCTCCTTCTCGCCGTCGCTGAGGTCTGAGTAGGCGTCGGCGTCCTTGCGCGCGGTCTCGTGCGTGTGCTGCTGCTGCTGGCTGTGGGCTTTGCCCCAGCCCTGCCACTCAATCATGTGAGCCACGCGGCCCTGGCCCATCGCCGTCGGCTTTGTGACGTGGTCCTTCATGCTGCGAGATATCCCTAAGGGGCCAGACATTGGAAAACAAGGGAGGGCTATTACACAGCTCCAGCATTTTCTGCCATGGTCTTTACCTCTCTTAGAAGTGCAGCTTCTCCCCTCCTTTCCTGGACAAGATGCAAGTCTAGGGCTGGGTGTCTCCCACCCTTCACTGCATCACTCTCCAGGGGAGTTTCTCCATCTTTGCTTGGACAAACTCTCAGAAGGGGGAAAAAGGGGAATCCCAAATATGAAAGACCATTTCCTTCCTTGCCTAGAATCCATTTAGGATAGAGTTGGGCATGAAGGATGAAGCCTGGAAGTGAACAAACTAAGAAACAGAAAATGGGGTTAAACCCAAGACTGAGGGGAAGCAATTGAAGATGTCTGAGCAGGGGTGCACGGTGAGAAGCCAACAGGAGTAAGACAAATCTGTTCTTTAAAAGGGCAACAACTGTGAGATTTCTGCATTTAGAACCATGGTGGTGGAGACTCCTCTAAGGCCATGAAAAGGCGAGAGTCAGAAAGGAGCAGTTGTGAGAGCAACAGAGAGATATGGGAAGAGGCACAAAGGCCTGTGGAGAGAAGCTGCCAAGGACAAAGTCAAATTTTGAGGACCTCACCAGAGAAAGATGATTTAGCCAAAGCCCCAATCCCATAAGCATTGGAGTTGCGTTTCAGCTTGGGGAGGATGGATGTCGTATCTTCCATGGAGAGCTGAAAAGAGAGAGAATATGAAGAAATGATATACAGGAAGGAGAAAAGGAAGTGAATTGAAATGACAAAACAGTAGGTAGTTGGAAGATGAGGAGCAGAAGCAAGCAATAAGAACAAAAGAAGGAAAGGAAAAATTAGAGGCTGTTTCACCAGGACTGGATCTTGCACAGCACTGGGACCAAGTGAGGCAAGGCCAGAGGGAGAGGCAGAAAGGGGCTGTGAGAAGCCTCCCATTGGCACCTGCCAGCCCTCCACAGACATGCTGCACCATTCCCAACTCTTTGTTAGAGATGCAAGACATGGCTGAGGGACAACTCAGGGATCTTGCAGTGGGGAGTTGCCAGCGCAATAGGCAAGACACAGTAATGTATCATATATGCATCATACTACCAATTATTTTTTATGTCACTTTGGGGTTGGTTTTTTTTCTTCCTACATGGTCTTAATAAAATGAACATGACTATATCAGTGATGGGTCCTGTTTCAAGCACCTACATCTGTAAAGAAATATGGTCTACAGCTCTGCCTAATTTTCTTGACTGTCGTCTCTGTGTTTACCCTCAGACCCTGAATAACAAGGAGAGGGCACTATTGGGACAGGCAGCCATCACAAACATCATCACAAAAATAAGCTCTCAAGATGAATTCATCAGACTTCTTCAGAGATGCCAGGCACTGCATATGAGGCTTAATTTTCGCAAGGGCTAAATAAGCATTGCTTCTGCTCTTCATTTCAACCTCTCTGAAAATCAAGGGCAGAATGTTTCAAACACAAAGATACTCAAAAGTAGAGACTATGACACTGGAAATTTTAAATCCTGACACAAAACAAGCATTTGATCACAGGCGCAGACCTCACAAAAAGTGAGTGGAGCAGTAACTGGGCAATGAAGTAACTGGAGGCAAAGGAGGGCATTGTAAAGATGTTGAACTGCATAGAATTCCAGTCAATTGCCAAAATATGAGATGTGAGTTTTTCTGGAAACTGTATAAATGCAGCAGCTAAGGCATCCTGTAACTGTGGAGCCAGGAACGCACCACGTGTAACGTGAGCTGAAGAAATCAAAAAGCAGAGGAAGAACAGTAAAAAGTGAAAACATAGCCCTTGTTCCATGATGCACTTCCTTTGGTGATGAAGCTTGTTGGAGAAAGTCCATCTATGCCCCCACTGGTCATTCCTGCCTGGGTGCTGCTGCTCAGTATCCACCCACTTGTTCCAAGACAGCCTGGGGGGCTGTGCTGTGAGCTGCCTCATGGAACCCATCCAAAAAAGAAAGTAAATTGCAGAAGGTTCCTACTGCTGCAAGGTTGGAAAGCTGTGACATGAAGGCAGGAGTGAATGGAAGGGAAGGAAATTCATGACCCAGCTTCTGTACCAAAGAAGATCTATGGAATTACACTGGGTAAGAGCTGCATTATGAAAGAGCTCCATGGATTCTGTACGGGTTGGAAAATGGGAAACTGCAAGTAAGGAAACTGTCTTCTACTTCCTTTAACGAAACATGACCTTGTGTACTTTGCTTTCAGCTAGACAGAGGTGCAGTGAGGAAAAACAAATGGCAAATTTCTTCTAGACAGTTGCTGCATGCGCCATTATTTTCCCACACAATTTGTTTCTGTAACTGATCCTAGGCAAAAGATCACAAGCCGTAAGTGCCACAATGAGAGAGGTATCAGCAGGGTGAGAATTAGTTAAAATTTATATTCAATGTCCCAAGTGCTTTCAAATCACAGTAAACATGAAAGCTACAGGTATTTTAAAAGTTTTGAAAGAACCTGGAATTTGAAAATACTTACACTACTCAAAATGGAGCTGCTAATCCTGCCCTTCCAAGTGTACAAAACTATGAAGTTAACTTACGTGAAAATGTTTTTTAATTACCCTTAAAAAAAAGTCCAGTAGAACAAATATGCATTATTCCTTTTTCAGGATGCTGTTTCTGCATTAGTGAAAAAGAAAATAAGGTTTTTTTTCATGACACAGGTATTAAGAGCAAAAGGAACATGTGTAATTAAAATGTTTGCTTGTTTCTCGTCTGCTTTTTAACTGAAGTTAACTGGTACTCGTCATCTACCCTAGAAGACATTACGAATTCTTTTACTTCTATGTGCAATTGAAAATGAGGGAGACATTTCTCCTGAACTCCTGGAGAATATCAAACAATGCTCTAATCAAGGACTACTGATTTTTTAAAACATGCTGGACAGACACCTTTCTCACGTAGCAGTGCCCAGAAATCTCAAAAACAGAACATATGAAATGGCACACATTTGCCCGAAAAAGGATTAAAGCAATTCAATAACCACCTGCAGATCGAAATACCTGCCAGACAGCAGAAGATTCAGAAGCAAACAAAAATCTATCACCATCCTCTGAATCACAGACAACTCTCAGAATTTCAGTGGCACTAAGGACTTCCAGTCACGTTCCCATTCACGCCTCCGCTGTACCCAATGTCAGACAAATCCTGGCCTTCCTGTGACTAGAAATTTGAAAAGTGACACAGTGCATACTCACATTGATACCATCCCAGGAGAAATCTGTCCGTGTTTGCTAAAGAAAGCAAAGAATGGCACCATGTTAGTGTAACAAAGAACTTGCAAGCAGCCATGCAACTCCAGTAGTTTGCCATAATCAACAGGCACTACTCTATGGTACGTAACAAAAAACTTGCGTCTTTCAGGCCAGTTTCATTCCCTGCTGGTGATTATGGTGCCTGTAGGTGTCACGGTGTTTGAAGGTGGAATAGTGAATGGGGTGACAGAGTTAGAAAGAGGAAAGCAGCTTTTCACAAGGCTGGCTCCCCTCCTAACTGTGGGTTGCACCACTTTGAGGTTAACACAAGGAGGAGCTACACCACCTTTGTATTCTGAGTGTCCTACAGCAAGCAACAGAATTCTGCTGAAATTATTTTCTCCTGCAGTGTTTCGGTTTGTCCATTCTGACTCACTCGCCCCTTGCAAGCCAGAAACATTTCCCACATCAGCCATCACATTCCTTCGGCTAGGAGGACTCACATCTCAACATCTTGGGTCTGGGGATGCAGACACTCAGAAAAATTTAGATGACTCATGTTACACCTATGGTATCTGTTCATATAAATCAAAATGTTCACTGAGGTGTAGTTTATGCTCATTGACTTTTAGATCTGCTTTGATTTGACTGAATTCTCCATACAATATTGGGCCCAACAATCTCTGCCAGGACTCCATGAAACTCTAAGTGTCTTGAAGTTACATTCCAAGCCAGCAAGGTAGACAAACAAAATAAAAATACCTATATATACACCTTTTAACATTTTCCAAGGTTTTGCAAACTGTATGTTATTTGTTAAGGTTATTTGTGAACATTATTTGTGATTCTTCAAACATTACGCGTTTAAAATAGATTTTATTTTTTTTATTAAACATCATTGCATACCCTGAACCTTACAAAGCTGGAAATTCAGGTATCTAAGAATGCAGAAGCTGCAATAATTCAATGAACCAGCCCTTAAGATACTGCATGGTAAGTCATTTGGCTGTGAGTTACTAGTGAGCGCAGCTCTAAAATTCAAAATGAAGACAAATGTGTTTCTTCAAAAGATTTCACGGCTGTGCTGCAGAAGCTGGGACAGACACAGTGCTGGACATTCCAGTGTGAATCCCTTCTTCAAGGAATGCAGACCTACAGGCTTGTCAGAACGGTCACTGTTTTTCTCATGTTGTGTTCCACTCCCGTCAGGAGGGGTTAAAAAGCACTTTCACTTGCAAATTCTTACTCACTACAGATCTTGTGAAGGGAGTGACTCAACTCTGTTCAGAGCAAGCCAAACTGCACAGGTATGATCCTCAGGGGCTCACTGGCATTCTGGTCCTCTCACAGATGACACCTCAGTGATGCACAACATTTCTGAACTCAGAATACAAACTTCCTGATCCCCTTGGCCAAGTAGCTCTGGGCCAGGCACTCACCTCAGTGGAAGGTCGATGGAAACTGCTGCCATGCAGTGAACTCGTGCTGTCCATATTGATTTGGTCCACATCCTTCAGGCCCTTCCAGTCTACTGCAATCACCTCATTTCCTGTGGGAACACACCTGGTCAGGCTTCTGAATGCCACTACAATTTGTTCTCAGTCTTAAGCGAACTCAGCTAAGCAAGAAGGATAACCATCGAGTTTAAGGCCACAACAGACTTAAATCAGACATTCCATTTTCAATCAGACCACCTGTACATCATCAACTATTATATTTCACACAGATATCTCCATATGAAGACTAGTCACTTGTGTTTTTCTCAATCATGATGGATGTTTGGCTAAAGTACAGATTCATCCAGTCATGATATGTGACTGGAAAGAACCAATTCCTTTAATATTCCCTTTCAATATTAAACCATCATCCCTTAAAAAGGCATTTCACTGTTACGGTTTGAATTGTTTGGACATCAGCTTAGAGCTGCTGGAGCCTTTGCTTTGCCACTGGCAGCAGGATTAAAGACCCTTTTAATACCTGCCATTACATTTCAAATTTTAAATATCAATAACATAAAACACAAATGATAAAATTTTATTAGGATTAAAAAAATAAATATGATTAAATTTAAAAAGTGAAGCTTAATGCAAAGAAGCACACATAAGTAGTCAACCAGGAAACCAGGACTGCTGTGTGCAGTCAGCAATTTACTGTGCCTTCAGCCTGTGTGCCGTCCTCAAACTCTGGTTAAAGTTATTTGCTCCCATGTCATATAGGAGCAATTGTACTGTCCTTACACCTGAGCCTCCTGTGAAGAACTGTAACCCCCAAATGATCATCTATTCCTGGGATCAATTCAGCAGTGTCTAGTATGTTTGGACTGAATGTGAACGGTTCTACTTTCATGATCTTCTAACTTTTTTTCACTCTTCATAGCAAATTTCCCCTCCACAGACATATGCAAAGCCCCTTGCTCATTCTAGTGGCTCTGGCACATTCATAGAGTGCTCATCACTGCATTTCCCCAGGAGAAATCCTCTGACAGGTGAGAGATGCTGCACTCCACCCCACAGAGGCCTGCAGAAGCCATGGAGGCACTTAAGGGTGGGAAGCCTGTGGCATTCATCACCTAGAATTCAAAATGCAAAAACCCTGATTTTGTCCCCTAAAAAGGCTAAACATGGCAATACGAAAAACATCAGAAAGACAATGCTATTTGCATATTGTGGGGTCCACCATACCTTCACATCTCAAATTTCCGCTGTGCAGGAAGATCCCCCTCTGAAAGAAGTAAGGGATGTTTTTTCCTTCACATCCAAAGTACGTTTCTATTCATCAGGATCATTGGAACCAAGTGCTTTAATAGCATCCCCCATGTGCTTCTAACCAGGCTGAGTAAAACTGCTGTTGTCTGAGTTGCAGTTCCTTGCAACTCAGGGACCTCAAAGAAAAAGGATTCCTGTACTGTATGCTACAAAGGTGAGCACAGAGGTCAGACACTGCCAGACTTCAGGAGAAGGCAGGGCATGGCTATGATGAGCATGACAAACACCACCCTTCAGGGCTGTGATGCTCCTAACTGGTTTTCCTGACAAGCACATGCATGTACTGGGCCTCGCTGAGCTCCTGCTGACTGCACTGCCGCCGACTGGACTGGCGACCTTCAGTCCAGCAAAGCAAGAGAGGGAGATTTGGGGATTTCTGCGCTCAAGCAAGAGGAGCAAGGGCTTGATGGGCCACTTGTGAGTTGCCTGTTACCATTGTGGCTGGGAACCTCCTATATCTGGGGTCCAGGCAAACCTTCTAGGGCTGGAACTATCTCCAGCAAAGGGAAGCTCTGGGCAGAGCTGTTAAACCCCCGCTGACAGTCCCAGCTTCATCAGCTGTAAGGTTTGGCCGTGGCTTAGAATGGAATACATTTGTGCTCAGTCCCCCTCAGCAGGGAAGGGGTAAAGGGAAGAAGGAGGGAGCACTACCAGGAAGTGCAAATCTAGAGAGGAAGGAGTGGAGGGTTCGACTGTCGTAAGGGTGAGCTGAGAGACCAGCACAGGTCAGTGGGAGGAAGAAAGTGGTGCAAAGAGCAGAGTGGGAGCCTGCCCCTGCATGCTGGGATCCAGTTGCTTTTTCCTGTCTGTGCTCCTTCCCTCCACCTGCAACCCTCCACACTAGAAGGGGAGGGCTGGGGCACTGCTGCCACAATTGCTGCTGAACAAGACAGGGATGCTGGCGAGGCAGGAGAGATGTCACCTCTCCAGAGCGGAAGGCAGCTGTCCAGAACCCTTCAGTGCAGGCAACAATGTCAAGCTTGTTTTATCTCTGTTTATCTGAGGCCTTTCTCCTGCACTCAGCTCCTTCTGAGCATAATGCTGTGACCCTTCTGTAAATCTAGAGACACCCTGGCCCACACTGCAAACACCATTCTGGGCATGCACTGCAAAGACACCTCCACCCCAACCAAAGAAAGAGGAGCCTCTTGCTCAGCACATGTGACTCAACAGCCCCCAAGTTCAGCAAATGACACTCAGCCTTTGCTCTCAATGCTGCAAGCCCACTGATGGTTTCCTTGGAGTGTCAGAATATGGAAAATATTCATAGAACCACACAATGGTTTGGGTCGGAAGGGACCTTAAAAATCATCTAGTTTCACCCCCCTGCCACGGACAAGGACACCTTTCACTAGACCAGGTTTGCTCAGAGCCTCATCCAACCTGGCCTTGAACACTTCCAGGGATGGGACATCCACACCTTCTCTGGGCAACCTGTGCCAGTGCCTCACCACCCTCACAGTAAAGGATTTCTCCTTATTATCGAATTTAAACCAACCCTCTTCCATTCTGAAGCCACTGCCCCTGGCGCTATCCCTCCATGCCCTTGTCCAATGTCCCTCTCCAGCTTTAAGGCCCCCTTTAGGTACTGGAAGGTGCTATAAGGTCTCCCAGGAGTTCTCCCTTGTCCAGGCTGAATATTAATACTATTCTGGCAGATGGTAGCATCAAATGGTTGAAGAACATAAAAAAATTATTTGTCTCAAAGTCCACACCTCTTCTGTAGTAGTAGAACTAAAGACCTACATAATTTATTTACTACTGTTTCTTTCCAGTTGAAACAGCTCATCTACCTAGTTCAGGGAAAAAGAATGAGTAATATGTGATTTTGCATGCTTTGTAAAGACTGAATAATTATTGAAAATAAATTCTTGGTCTAAACAGTTTCACAGGTACTAAGAGAGAAATATACTGAGAGAAAATAACTCTTTAACATCTGTTCCATGCTTTTAAATGCAGTCGTGTCTGCTGGAAAGTTACATCATCACACACTGGTTGAAAAGAAAATGTATGGGTTCTAACTGATGTTGGGCCTGGGGCAACATTACTTTCTCTTATTGAAAGTTGGATAAAGGTTAGTGGCTTTTTTCCTCTTCTCCTAGAAATGGCAAGAGCAACATTAACCCATGTTAGATCAAGACATGAAAAAACAAGTTCTGATCTGACAGGTGGAAGGCAAGAAACACAGAAAATCAGAAAAAAAGTATGGAGAGTGAAGTGGGAAAACAGAAACTGAAAACAGTTCTTTGCAAATCAGTATTCTTTTTATCCAGTCTCTTGTCAACCTCTTCCTCCCTGCAATTAGTAGAGCCTTTTTTTCTTTTGTAATGGTACATTTCTTCTCCAATATAATTTATTTTCTCTTATTCATCTTTCATTCCAGCTTCTGCTAATCATCATGACTATTCCATTTGTAATTCTATGATCAGTCACCTCTCACAGAATAGTATTTGCTTCTTCTCCATATCGAGCTGATAAGAATTTTTAAATGAGTGGGTCATAAAGCTAATTTTAAAGTGGAATTCTTACAAACATGCTATCAAATTTCTCATTTAGATGTTCTGAAATGAGGTGATGAAAGATAAATGGGTTTCTTGTCATTGTTTGTGTATGGTATAGAAAGGATATAGAGGGGATTCATTTTCATTGAACTTTTAAAAGATGTCTTCATTTTATTTTAAAAATTATTATTTGGTTTGAAGTTTTTTAACATCATAGATTTCATCCTTGTTTTGGAAGACTCAGTAGGTGGCTGAAGAAAAAGTAGGAAGGTGATTACATGAAGCAGAGAGGGAAAACGAAAGCAGTCAAAATACATAAATAGATTAAGCCACACTATTTCAGACCATGGCTGCTTTGTATTTTTTAACACAAATTAGATAAAAATAAACTCTGCAAAAACACTCGTAAGAAAAAGATGTCTCCATTACAACTGACGTAACGTTCCAACTCAAGTCATTTAAGCCTTTGGGGGAAAATACCATCCCTCTTTCTCTTTCAGTACTGTTACGGTAAAAATAAAGATGTATTTTTAAGTCAAGTCTTTCTAAAAAATATCGATGAAAAACATTTAAAGATGAAAAACATGGGGGGGGAAAGACCCTTTTCCTCACTTCTTGCTTTATTTTGATTTTTTTTGAGCATCATAACTTTGGACCCTCAGAAATTAGGAAATGTGTGTAGTAAGCATTCCCAAGCAAAGTGACCATTTTGATCAATGCCCTGGAAAAATAAAAAAAAACCACCTGGACAACTGCACCTCACCCTGCTGGTCACCTTGCTGAGTAAAGAACTACTTTTTTACTACTTTTGTAGCTTGTTTTGCCACATATCTTAATTTACCATGGAGACACAGAGTTTCCTAGTTGGACATATTTTCAGTTTCTTTGCATTTCTGTGATCGTAAGAAATTCACCTTGTTTTGAATTACTCAAAACTTAATCTAAACAAGCCCATTCTCCTTGGGTTTCCTCTTGACATTTTCTGGATTGCTGTTACCACTGTGCATTAATTGATTCTATATTTGGTACCTGTGCCTGCATTTTCTTCATTTACCAAGGTCCATGCTTGAATCAGGCTTCTGCTTCTATGGCTTTAATCTGCATCTATAGCCTTTAACAATCTGTTGTGTTGTAACTTCTGTGCTGGATATTAAACATCATCTCCAATTTGTCTTCTCTATTTTGTTCCACACCAAGTAGATGAACAGAGTTTTAGAGTCTTAAATTTTGTTTTTCCCTTCTGAACATCATGCTGGTGAAGATCTACACCATATACCAAATAAGTATTTGTGTTATTTGCTTTCCGATGTGTCACGCCAATTATCACAAGAAACATTTTAATTAAGAAATGACTTTCCAGCACTGCTATTATCCCCCGTTAGCACACTTTCTTCTGTTTCTCATATGTCACTTTGCAGCAGAGAGCAGAAACCTTGTCATTTGATATTGGTAGCCAATGTTAATGTTGGTAAAGATGAATATTTAGAGTAAATGGTTCAATTATTCTTCTCCATTCCCTTTTCTTTTTCCCAAACAACTAAGAAAACAACAAATATAATTGCAGTAATTATGATCAGTCTTTAAATTGTTCTTTCCCTGATACCAATTTTCATCATACTTGTGGGAGTGTGTATCTCTGTCAAACACAACATCATCGTGTCCTGTCAAATGTGTTTGAAATTAAAGCAGCTGAAGCTACTGGGAAGGACTGACAGATGGGTGGCTAGAATAACCATAGAAACATTTTTCTTCCCTGCCTGCTTTACACAGAGCCAATCAAAGCTATCCAGAAGGTCATCAAGGAAAGGAATAAAACCTCTGTCACCAGAGCTGTCCCTGAGGTCAACCTCCAAAGGAAGCACTCAAATTCTCTCAGGTAAAATCCATCAACCCAAGTCATTCACATAATTCTGTAAGAATTCCAGCTTGTACTGCATAAAGAAACATGAAAATTAGTTATCTACTGTTGGCACCTACCAACAGGGTCACCTGTGGAAGAGAAACAGAAAAAAACCCATTTTTGTGAAGGAGACAGAGCTGAACAGTTTGGTGCTCATCAAGGCACAGAAATGTCTTGGTCTCCACAAAACACATGTCTTTCAAATTTCTGATGAAAAATTGAAATAACTACAGCTCTGACATGTCTGTAAGATTAGGAATCAGATGGGCAGTTCTCAGGATCTTTGCTTTGAATTTGGGTAATTTGAATACTTTTCCAGACCATTCTGCCTTTCCCTGCAGGTAGGTCCCTTTTCAGAGCTGTTTGGTTGGACAGAATCAATGAACAAAGCTGCACCACCTACATTTTTCTTCTTGACTGGAAACTCTTTAAAACCAATGATAAAGGCTACTGCGTATCTTCAAGTAAAAGGAGATGAGCAGAGAGCCTAACGCTAGACACAGGCAGCTCTCCTCTGAGAAGCAATCATGTCATTTGGGCTAAGGTGGTACTGCAAAACGAAACACATCCAAATTAACGCAAACTTTAAAAAACCCCAAACCTCAGAGCCCTGTCTCATTTGCAGAACAAGTATCAGCCAGCAGGAACAGCAGCGATGGGTTTATCCTCATTCTTCCCTGCTTTCTCTGAAGTGCAGAGAATGTGTCCCCAGGGGCCTCACTCAGCACGGTAAGTACGAAAACGTCAGCGTGAACCAAGGTAGCAGCCCTTCCTGCCTGGCCTATAGCCAGCCTTACAGAACTAATACGCAGCAGGCAATTTCATACATTGCTCTCCATAGGTGTTTAAATTTTAATCCTTCTGTAGCCAGCATGTCACATGGGCACTGTCCTGGAGCATAAGAATACTATTAGATGTGCCATCTACACGCTGCAGTTCCATCCTTAACAGCGGGGAAGAACAACCACCCCCAGTACTCCTCAGGAGTCAACCAGCAGATCACAATGCACCTTTCTCACCTCAGGGATGCTCCTGGTCCCTCTCCGTGGGATGGACAAAACAAGAGCCTGCTCCTAACACCAGCACATGGGAGCAGTGGCAGCCCAGGACTTTCAGGCTCCACTCTCTTTACCTGCCCTGCCTCAGCTGTGGGGTACCACTGGCAGCCCCAGAGTTTACAGCCAGCTGGCTACACCCTTCTCCACCACAGCCATCACACACATGGTCACCGTCCCCACCAAGCATCTGGGTTTGGAACATCAGCAGGGGTCAGGGCCAGCCAGGAGGTATTGAGGCTGCTGGCTCCCTGTCACCACTCTCCCCCAAAACCGAAGTGCATACCTCAGCCTTTTCCTCATCCTTTGTCACTATATTTCCCCCCATATCCAGTAAAGGATGAAGATTCTCCTTAGCCCTTCTTTGGCTGCTTACACATTTATAGAAACATTTTTATTGTCTTTTATAGCAGTGCCCAGACTAAATTCTAGTTGGTCTCTGGCCCTTCTAATTTTCTGCCTGAACAACATCCTTCTAGTCTTCTTGAATGGTCTGGCCCTTCTTCCAAAGGTGACACATTCTCTTTATTTCCTGAGTTTCAGACTAAGCTCTCTGTTCAGCCAGGGCGGTCTTCTTCCCCACTGGCTCATCTTCCAGCACATAGGGATGGCCTGCTTCTGCACCTTTAGGATATCCCCTTGAAGAGTGTCCGGCCTTCCTGGACTCCTTTGCCCTTCAGGACTGGCTCACAAGGGACTCTCTGAAACAGTCTCCTAAACAAGTTGAAGTCTGACCTCCGTAAGTCCAAGGTGGCAGTTCTGCTGACCCCGCTCCTTACTGCTCTGAGAACCAAAAACTCTCTCATTTTGTGATGTCTATGCCCAAGACAGCCTCCAACCACCACATGACTCACAAGTCCTTCTCTGTTCACAAACAACAGGTCCTGCAGGTGCCTTCCCTAGCTGGTTCACTCACCAGCTGTGTCAGGAAATTCTTAAACACGCCCCAGGAAACTCTTAGTCTGTGTCCTCTCTGCTGTATTGTATTTCCAGCAGATATCTGGTAAGAGAAACTGTTCCCAATCCTAGAAAGCCACCACCAGAGCTTCAGGTGTCCTCACCAGGCAGAGCTCCACAGTTCCCTCCCTAAGCAGCTGGGGAAAATGACAAAGAGCTGCTGGCACTGAGACTGCAGGGGCTGAGCTCACCAGGCAGAGCCGCAGGCACTCAGTGCCCAGCCCTGCACCTGCTCAGGTGAGGCCACACCTCACCATCACATCCACCCCTCATCCCACCCCACCATTTCCCCTGCTGTCCCTGAGGGCATCCACTCCTGCACAGAGCAACCTTCAAGGGGTCCTTACTGTTCATAAGGTTCCTCTAATCCCCCCAAGGGCTACCCCACTCCCTCTGTTGTTCGTCCTCATGTCAAGGGAACAGTCATCAGTCTCTGCCAGGTACACACATCATTTGTTCAGCCTCCCCCTTACACCCAAACACAGGCTTAACAACCCCTTAGAGCCACGAAACATGGTTGTAGGACCACTCATTGTCAGAAGACAATGAGAAACCCTGGTGGCCAGTTTCTAGTTCGAGGTAATTTGTTGCCCTGGTTTTTGTTAAGCCTTCTGTTTTTAACCTTAGAGTCAGATTCTTTCACACAGTTCATGTAAATAATAGCCAGTGTTTACTTAATGGTATTTTCTGTTTTTCATTCCTTTTGTGATAAGAGAACTTTAATAAGCATCTTTCTTCTCCAGTGGGATTGAGCAGGAAGTGACATGCTCTCCAATCCCTTGTGGAGTTGGGACGTGTATATAAATGTGAAATTGTAAATAATAAAACAGTATTATTCCTTCCTTTCTGCTGAACCTGGCAAGTGTGAGAGCGTCTTTATTGTGTCTTCACAGACACAGTAATTCCATGGACCATGGGGAATATCAGCTGAAAAAGTCCTTCATCAAGCAGAATGCACAAGTTTCTTCATAGGACTCCCCAAATCATGCCCTTTCTGCAGTCAGAGGGAGACTGGAACACCACACATGCCAGTCTTCTGTCTCCTCCAGAACTTACTGATTCCAGCTGCACTTCTCACATCTTTACTTGTACAGCTTCTATCCCAAGACCCACTAAATTCTGGGTCCTCTTTATCAGCTGTCCTGCTTCTCACCAAGCTGACTACATCCAGCTCCAGGAGGAGGAAAAGCCAAGATCCCAGTAACTAACAGCACTATTTCTATTCCCGTGCTCTGGGCAGGGCATCGCTAGGCAGCACTTACCAGTTCCTGGATATCATGGAAATACAGGGGTGCTCTGCTCACTGTTCACACTTTGTTCCCTGTCTTCCAGGTTTTAGCCTGTTAGTCTGTTCTCTTTTCTTATTGCTTTCTTCTCCCCCCCTCCCCCTCAGTGATTGGGTTTTTTCCCTCTCTGGTTTCTTTTCTTCATTCTCTTCTTCTTTTGGGAAGCAGTGGGAAAGGAGGTATTTAGTATTTGTTTGGGATGAGTATCAGCTTGTCCCTAAAGTGGGAGTGGATGTATAAGAAAGAGTATTCAAACAGGGGGAACAGCAGCGGTATTTTCCCAGAATATTTGTCCTAGCCTGTCACAATTTACACCTCAAGTAGTTCCCAAGACAGACATTGCTTCTGTATTTAGTCATCTTTAAAGGATTCATCTGTTCACTTCTAAAATCAAAAAAAAGCCTTTTAGTACCCATAGCATCCTACATCAAGTACTTCCACAACTGAATTCTGTGTTACATGAGGAAGTGCTGATGTTTGAAACTTGCCACTTGCTAGTTTCATTTGATGTTTAGATTCTGTTTTGAAATTGATAATGAAAGTCTTCCCTCATCATTTTCTCCATGCTGTTCCTATCCCAGAGAAAAGTCATGATTTTATAAATATCTGTCATATCCTTAACCATCTCATTTCCATACTTGAGAAATCCCTGTCTATTTAAATGGTTCCTTTCATATTAACCACATGATACCTTTGATTGTCTCTGCTGCCCTTTTCTGAATCCTTTCCAGTTTGATTATGGCCTTTCTGAAATGGGAATAGACCATTAGGGTCAACGCATTATATTCAAAGTAAGGGCACCATATGAATATATGCACAGGATAATGCTGTTCTCATTTTATTCTCCTATTCTTTTCCTAATTGCTAACATTTGATTGGCATTTTTAGTGGTACTAAGCATTAAGATACACATTATAACCCCAAGATCTCATTCTTGCACAGTAATAGTAAACTCAGAACCTCCATAATTGCAAATGTAACACTAGAATTGCTTTGCCTGTGTGCATCATTTTACATTTATGCACATCAAATTCCACCCATAATTTATGTCATTCGATATTGTGAAATCAAATGACCTAGTAATGCAATATTCTGAAATCCTTTTTCAAATCACCGCGTGCAGCTTTCTGCCTGCTCCCCCAAATGATTGTTGTTATTATCATACTTTGTTAGCTCATTATATACCCCTCCCCTTTTTTCATATCTTTTATGGATATGCACAAATCTCAAGAAATATCCCTGTGAAAAACTGACGTTTCATGCTAATCCTTGTTTTCTATCTTTACCCAGCTGCTTAAGGAACTTCTCTGATTCAACAGCAGATTCATGTCTTTTAACAGCCTGGGGTGAGTGACCTTTACAAATGTGCTTTGCAAATCCAAGTGGACTATTTCCACTGGACCTCCTTTGTCAATATTGCTTGTTGACCCCTTCTAAGACTTATAAATTGTGACATCCACTAACAACAGTAGGGTTAACTCTTTCTCAGTACATCTTATCTGTCCATCCATGCACTAATTCTGTTCTTCAGAGTAATGTTTATTAGCTTGCCTCCTAGGCATATCTTGTCTACTAGCTTATAGTTTTCCAGATCTCAAAATCATTTTAAAAGCTGGCATCACATTATCTACCTTTCAATCTTCTTGTACCAAAGTAATTGGAAAGCATTACAGATAACAATCTGCAGTTCAGCTCTTTCAGCCTCTAACTTCTCCAGAAGTCTTGCATGAATATCATTTGACCACTTTTTCTTCTACCTGCTCTACAACCTCACTGAGGCTTTGATTTGAAGCTCATCTGACGCATCTCCAACAAGGAAAAGTTCCACAGGATAAAATTCCACAACTTCTTCCACAATGAACAGATACAAAACTGTTGGGTTTTTGAGGCTGGGGGCAGAGAGTGGTGATGTTCTGCCACGGTCTTAATCTCTCTGAGTCACCTGAAGCCTCTTCAGTAGTAACATCAGGCACTAAGTCCTCCTAATCAATGCAAAAGGCAAGTATTTGCCTTTTACAGGCTCTTTGAATAGCTCCTGAAATAAATATGTAATCTGCAGCCTGTCGAGTTTCCTGCCTTCACAGCCTTTTTGATCTTCCTCTGACTGTCACAGCTTTCTGTCACCATCCTGGCCAGTGAATGTAAATGGCCAGTACTATAAACCCTAAAATTATTTTTCCCATGTGGAATGTCAATCCACATGCTCAGCATTTGGGTCACCAAACTATTTTCTCCAGCACACTTTAGAAATTTTGAACTGAAACTTTCCCCATGAGCCATGTCTGATCAGCATCTGCAAATAAAACCACATTCATTCCAGGATACAAAAATTATGTTTCATTTAAAAGTCTAGTATACTCCTGGACTTGGGAATGTGTAGCTTAAACTCACAGAGAAACATCCTGATCATCTACTCTGATCTCCTTAAAACAAGAGAGGCTAAAGGTATTCCCTTTGTTAATTATACTTTCTGTTGCTGTGCTTGAACTAGAGCATTTTTTAAAACCTTGATTTTATTGTGTTCATGTGACAGAGGGCTCAGTACAACTCTTAGTAAATTATCCTGGTAGTTCAGTATTTTTACTGTTTGATTTTTGCCTCATTTCCAATCTGAATGTACCTGCCATCCTTCTATCACATCTTAACAGTTTTCTACTAGGCTGAAGAGTCAGATGACTTGGAGGTGTTTTTTTTCTTCTGTCAAACACTAACAGACTGTCATCAAGTCACTTCTGTAAGTTTTTATTCACAGCTCTATGTTTATTTTCTTGTCATTCTTCAGTTTTGCAGTATTTCTCAAAGTGACAATAATAGAATTATACAAAGCAGATGAAAAATAATTTTTTTCACAAGTGCCAAATGTAGAGGAAAACATGCTTTTCTCTCCTCCTATTCAATATTCAAGATCAAAGAACCACATCAGCTTCCTTGGCTGCAGCATCTCAGTAGTAGCTGCTGATCTACTGATTACCAGTTCCAATATCTATAAGCTTATTTAGTGTGACTGCTTTCTAACATAGAGTCCTGGTCCTGTAAACACCATTCACACTCTGCCATTAGATGAACATAGATATGAACTCATATTTGGTTAGATTGAAGCACGCACTGTCTGTCAGTACTCAGAATGAATCAAACTGTTCCGTATCAGTGATTTATCACTTTCATTTGTTACTTTCATTTTCAGCAATTGTTCCAGTTGTTCCAGATACTACCAAGTTTATCAGTATTTTCGATCTCCCTCAGGATTTGGAGCAGTATGTTAAAATCACATGGTACTCGGCAAAATTAGAGCCACAGGTTTTTCAACAATGATTCCTTGCTTGTTATTATTTTGCTATCTATTGAATTTAGATGCACTCAAAATGTACTGTACTCATGTATTACTAGTCAAAGAATCACATGGTGCTAAGCTGATTGCTAACTGATTAGAGGTTTTATCTTTTACCAATCTCATATTTTACCTCCATTACCATGATTGTAAGTAAAGGTACTTCTATCAAAGAAGTACTTGGCTGCAGGGAGTCTCATAAAGTCATGAAATTAAGTTAGCTTGACAGGCTCTGTTTTGTATAAGCCCATTCTCACTGCTATATTGTCCTTCTAATATTTTATTGGAAACTTTAACAAATTGATAAAATTAAATACATAGGTTATCTCACAAAACCTTTAAAGTCATGCTAACACCCCAGCTTTTCACTTGAAACCTTCCTCACTATTTCAAGACTTTATAAAATAAAGCTATGACTTTTTATCCAAGTGTTTAAAAACTCATGAGTGTGAATAATCTTGAATTGGTTTTTTTAAATATCAGTCTAAACTCATAGTTGTTTGCTGTTGGAGAGCATAACCTTATTAAATGAGCTGAAAACTATTTTTTCTACTTCCCCCAAATAAAGTAGGCCTAAAATATTTATTGATTAGTTCACTTTTTCTGCTTCAATACAGATCAGTCTATAGAATTAGGACTCCCAGCTCTATCATGCCAATGAATTCATTATTTCCATTTTTTCATCATCTCCTTTGTAATTTCTCTCATAATTCTTTCAATATTACTGTCCATAAGAGTTCACAAAGTCAGTATGCTCTTCCTCAGTTCTGTTCCTCAAATCACATCTTTTGCATTATACAAACACACACACAGAGAAGTCTTAGGTCAATCAGCAACATGCCAAAGACAGTTTTCTGTTACTAAGGACTGTTTTTGACACACACTTACCTTGCACATGCTTTTTTAGCACTGTTTCCTTATAAAGCCAGTCTTATGCAGTCATGCTCTTTGCTAGCCTCTCCCCACTGCAACTTCAAACCCACTCACCTGTATTTCAGAAACCCTGACGAGAGAGGGAGGTCTCAGAGATCACCTGTTTGTACACCCTTCAGGACAACCGGCTGCTAGGTCTGGGAGATGGTCTCTGTTCAGAATCCTACTGGCAAAAACAAGTTCTTATCCCTGAGCTCTTCACTCGAGTTTCTAAAAGTGATCATACCGAGAACTGCTCCAAAGAGGAAAAGCCAGACTGGGAAGAAATACAAGTAGTGAAGTGAGACCAACCACAAAGCAGTCTGATCTGGAAGGAAAGGTGTCCCTTGGTCCTCCTGTTCTGTTTGTCTCTATCCCAAGTAAGAGAGGAACAAGATACCCAGGTGCCCTTTTTCATGTATTCCCACTCTTCTTACTCACATCACCTACAGTTTTTACATGGAATTACGTGCTCCTTCCCCTTCCACCCGTGTGCATGCAACTAAATGAAAATATCCCTACTTTCATGGCTCAGTTTTCTTTTGCATTCCCATTTCCTTCCTGAGGCTTCTCCCTCTCTATTCCTTTTCACTGACTCACTCAGATGTTGAAGGTGAAGGAGGGAGGAACTGGACACCTTGATATACACTTGATATGTGTGAGGTATGTATGCAGAGTGGATGTCTCACTTTTTCACACTCCAAGTGTGTAGACCACACTTGCCATTCCAGCTCTCACTTCACACACCTACAGATCTGTGGGGGGCATAAGCAAGGAGAAAAATGCAGAGGATGTTCACTGCTTGCTCCAGCTGCTTTACCCCTCTCCTGACAGCCTCCTACCCTGCTCCCACTCCGCTGAATCTAAAGTGGCTGGATTAGGAGTGGGTGGTCTTTGGCTCCGTCTCTCCTGCTGTGGGTGCTATGAGCCACTCCATTCCCCTTAGCACAGAACATCCAGCGGGAAAGCAGCGTAGGAAGTACGCACTGCCTCTGACAGGACACTGAGCATTCCTTGTAAAGGGGAGCCCAGCAAGCCATGTACCTGGCTTTGGCACACCACATCTGACCCAGGGACTGAAAAATTAAGAGCACTGCCTTTTCCAGTCTGCACGGCCAGTGACTGGCACTCGGTGCATGAGCCTGGCTGTCACTTGGGCTGTTTCTTGCAAAGCTGCCAGACCGAAAACACAGGGAGAGGACTTCAGCTGACAGCTGGGGTTATTGTGGTGAGGAATTCTGTGACACATGGCACTCCCAGTTAAAGGAAAGTGGTGATGGGGGCAACATTTAGGAGTGTACTAATGACATGTAGAAGACCTGGGAGCAAGACTAAAGCAGTGGGTCCAGCCCGACTCAGAGGCAATCACTCCAGGCTTTAGATCCTAAGTATAGGATCACAGGATAATTGGGTTGGAAGGTGCCTCCTGAGTGCAAACTCCTTTTCAAAGCAGAGTCAGCTACGAGGTTAGACCAGATTACTCTGTGCTTTATCCAGTCTGAAAACCTCAGCTCTTGAAACCTCAGGTCCCAAAAACCTCAAAGAATGGATACTGAACAACCTCTCTGGGAAACCCCTTACAATGCTTGACACTTCTCACAGTGAAAAGGTTTTTCCTGACACCCAGTGTGAGCCACAATAGTTTCTCTTCTCCCACACTCCAGAAGTGCTATTAGTTTTTAATGTCTTGGAATATTTTCCCACCATTTTACATCACATTCACAAAACATGTTTGCTGCAGGCTTCTGTGTGAAGATGTGAGAGAAATCAGAGAAATCACTGGGAAAAAAAAAAAGGGAGAGCAACCTTGAGCTTAACAGGCTTGAGCTTTCTATTAATTTAAATCCATTCAAGGAATTAGGAGAAACCTTGCCACACTAATCAGAACAGCCAGTGTTGGGAGATATCTCAGCTGTAGTCAAAGGTACAATGCATTCAGACGCCTATGCAGAGCTGAAACCCTAAACTTGGCTAACTCAGTTACTGACAACAACCAAGCTGATCTTTGGCATTTATTTTGTTGGTACTCAAATATCTACAAGTTCCTAGCTAGATTTTACAGCCTTAACTGTCCAGGAAATTCAGTGAAAATTCTCCTGTACCTTCCCTGAAACTGAGACCCAGCTACGATGTGAGTTGCTAGGCAGCTCTCTAGGAACAATAGGGGTATCGCCAAGACACAGACCTGACTTGTAGCCATTACCAGAGGAAGACACCTCCAGTTCTCGTTCTGCAATTGCTACCATGCCATGTTACGCAAAGCACATGTATGATATTGAGACGTGACTGTGTTCAGCTGTGGAGAAGGTGATTGGGTATCAGGTTTGCCTTTTAAAATCACTTCTCAGCTTTTTTCATACCTTAGGAAATCATAACGTGATCACTGCCATTCTGGTGTCCTCTATATAATTTAAAGATACTCTATGACTCTATTTCAAATTATCACATATAAAGCTGCTCTGTTATGACCCTCTAAATTACTTTTCCCAAGGGAGAAATAACCAGAAAACTTGTATTTAGGAAAGAAAATGTAAAGTTGCCCATCACTAAACATGTGCAAACTATGACATCTAACTAGATCATAGTAAAACATCCCTGCGGGAGATGAAGAAATCATGTGGCTTGCTTAAAATTGGAATGGAAAAAGGCCCCGAGCAAGCTCAGGGCACAATCCTGCACTGGCCCTTGAGTGGTGAATAAACTAAATGTGACTGATTATGAGCTTTCTATCACTAATTAAAACCTCTTGAATTCTGAGTTCAAAATCTGCTCCATGCAAATTCCAAAGTAAAACCAATACAAGCAGACCTTTCTCTGGGACCTACCTGGTCATGGAAAGGCAATACAGAGCCCGAATGCTGAACTAATTCTGCAGAAGTCTAATCAGATATACTTGGAAGAGAGAACACAAAGCTCTGCTCATGCTAGGGTTTTAGTTTCCAAACACATCCTAGAGCTCAGACCTAGTACTTCAAAGCACTGATTTCCCAAAATATGTCTGAAGAATCGGCTCAATAACTCCAGGAAGGCTGGAGCCCAAAATCCAGGCTGCCAGGTAAGAATTTTTCTGAACAAAATTCCTTAGGTGGAGGAGTCCAAATAAAACTCAAGGATCCCACCTTCATTAAATCCAGCCTCTAGGACTGAGAACAGAATAAGCCCTTCTAAAGCAAGGCAGTGTAAAAGTTTCACATGAAGCAGGCACCAGGCACTATTACTACATTCACATCTGACTCCCACAGAAACCAGAATTGTAGTTGTGCAGTCCCCCTGAGCACACGCCTTCATAACACAAGGGCAAGAAAAATTCCTCAGTTAAGTGTACAAATAGGTCCCCAAAGTCCACTATGCTATCACCATCAAGAATGAACGTATATCACACCAACCCAAAAAATCACTATCATATGAGAAGTCGAATATCTGTACCATTAAGGTCTGTATTAAATGACTGCAATTTGCAGAGAAAGTGATTTTCAGCTATCATTATCCCGTCGACATTTTAATGTATAGATGCTATTTTATATTTTCATCTATGCCCACATAACTATATGACATTTATAAATATATATTATAAACATAACTATAACCTCACATGAGAATGACACTTGCAACAGCTCAGTTATACAAGAGGGTTTTTTGTAACGCAGGTTCCAAGTCACAAATCATAAAAACACTGCCATGCACAGGAACAGACACCTGTAGTTTGTACGACAGCTTAACCACATTTTGGAGTGGAGAGTGGATGTTACTAAATGCATGTTTGTTCATTATTTCAACAGTGCTGCGGGAAGAGAGACCAAGAATTAATGCTGCCAGTTCAGACACACATCGATAAAAGGCACACCGATAATTAGCCAGCTAACAGGATAATAATGTCCTCGGCAGTGTGAGTGTGTGGAGGGTAGGGGCAAGGCAGGAGATGGAGGCAATCCATGTCCTGATATGCTACAGAGACAGTGATCCAGGTGAGCTTGAAGAATCTCAAGGGAAATATTGCAGTGATCTTTGCCGTGTGGACATTACAGAAGACGTAAGAGATTTCTCTAGGTCATGAGGACATTTGAGACTGCTAAGAGACATAGGCTAGATACGGGAATTAATTTCCAAAGTAGAAACTGGATTCTGTAGTTTAAAGTTTGCTGCTGCAGGAGTAGATGGTTCCCTGCAAGTGTTCACAAAGGGCTTTCCCAGTGAGACAAGAAGTGTCACAGCACCAGGCTTTGACACAGTCCCTCAGATTTACTCTGGGGTGACACAGTCCCTCCATCTGGGGCAGTGGTGCAATTCTGATGTTCTCAGAGGTCTCCTTTTCCCACAGATGCTCGTGTGCTCTTGGGAGAGACAGAGTGGACCAGTTTGGGAGAGAGATGTGCTGCCAAACGAACTCCGTTTTGCTCTCAGAGATCTTTTTGGCATATTGAATGATATAGCCCCATGTAACTGATAGCTGTACCTGTGGTTTGCACAGAAAACAAAAATTCCTGAAGGGAAGAAATTGTGCCCAGAATGCTGTGTTTACCTGTAGATACCTGTGCTTAAAGATCAAGGGACCTCTTGGTATCTGCATGCGTGTAGGAGGGGAGAGGTGGGTTACATAGCCTGAAGGCTTGGGATCCCTTTGGTTAAAGATGTGCATGGCGTGGCCCAGTGGAAGGATGCGATCCCTCCGCGTGTCCCCTCGCAATGGCTCTGAGAGAGGGAAGGGATTCAGTTTTGTTTGCTCTTCTCCACTGAAGTCTACGCAGGGGGAAGGGGCAGAGAAGAAGACGTGCAGATCATGCAACGTTATGTATCCTCGGATAACAATAAACCCTTACCAAGCAAAGGAGGCAGCCGCCGGCCGCCTGATCCCGCTTCGGGAGGCATGGCACGGCACGCCCCGCACCCACCCCCTTCTCCGGAGGCGCCGCACTGACCCACATGTTCCGCGACCTTTCGTCACGGGTGACACGGGCAGACGACCCCCGGCCCCGGGCACGTCCCGCCTCCCCGCTGCCAGCACCTAGGCCAGCGGCTCCGCGGAGCCCCGCACGCCGCGGGAGACCGAGGTGGGGAAGGGTCGCACGCAGCTAATGGCGCTGCATGGGCAGGCGGGAGGGGGGCTGCGAGGGGCGCCCCGCCACCCGCCGTGCCGGGGGCTGCCGTGCCGGTACCGGGGCGGGGGCCGCGGCTGCCCGAGCATCCTCTGGCGCCGTCCCCGCCAACGCCTTACCCACGGTGCGGGATCCGATGCAGCCCATCACTCCGGCGGGGCTCCGGGGAGAGGCGGCAGCCTCAGCAGCGAGTAGGCGGAGAAGGCAGGGAGCGGCGGAGGTCGGAAAGGAGCCAGTCCCTTCAGCGGGAAACGCCGGGGTGGCCCAGCGGGGACCGGCGCGGGGTCATGGTCAGGTAGGAGCGCGGGGTGCCCCCGCCGGG
>VYXC01009328.1:227792-272616 GCA_013397175.1 Platysteira castanea
CTGCGGGAGCTGCCGACAAGCAGGGGGCTTGCGGAGAGGCCCCAGCAGCGATCCGGCGGGAGGACGGTGGTACACTCTGTCCGATCTGCCCCCGGGGCGGGCTGCGGGGCTCCGGGCTGCGGGGCTCCGGGCCGCGGGGCTCAGGTGTGCGGCGCCGCCCGGCCTCTGCCCCTGGCCCCGCATAACCGTGAAGGAAGCAAGCCCAGCCCTGAGGATGATCGCTGAGGCCTTTCCCACGTCCTCCCCGCTAACATGGCAGTGAGGAGGGATCTCTGCAGATGGAGAAGGTGTGGTTAGGTCAGCTCCCTTCTCGGCCCAAATTCTTCTCACCTGATGGCACCAGCAACAGGCAGTGTCCTCCTGGCCCGCTTCCCCAGCACCACGGACTCTCCCCAGTCTGCTCCTTCCACCTCCACTCTCTGAACTGCTCAATTTCTCCCGGGCCCTTTGTGCTTCTTTCATCCAAAAAGCCTCTGATCTCGCCAGCATCCTTCCACCCACCTCTAGTAATGGCAAATTGAATTTTGCTGATCCCATGTGAGCCATTTTGATCTCATCCTCGTGCCTGGAAAATTCAGTTTTTGTCAGCATTGCTGAGAAGTCACTCAAGACAGCTGATCAGTCTTCATTAACAGCAGTACCAAGGAATAGGTAAGTTCATTCATTTTTCCATTCACAACTTACAGTCAGCCTAAGGAAGGGAAAAAAAATAAAGAAAAAAAAGACTGCAGACAGAACATATTTTGCCTGACCCTCTGAAACAATAAGCAGGAAGTCTACTCAGATAAAGTCAATTTACAGAATAAAATCTATGTAAGAAAGACAAAGGCAGAAAAAAACCCCCCAAACACTGTCTGAATATATGCAGCTATTTTATCTTATTCCTTCTTCATGATATTGAAGATATTACTATGTATGGTGAACATGACACTGTTGAAGTGTAAGAGATCATAGTCTCCTCCTCTCTGGTGCTCGAGGCCAGCCTGCTCTGGTGCTACAATGCTCATCCCTGGGTACAATGCATTAGATCCCTGCTGAGGATGAAGTTTTTCTGCAGTTAGAATTCTTTCCCTATTTCACTCATTCCACCTCCCCCATATATTTCCAAACATATCAGTTTTCATCTCCGTTTTTGTGAATGGCTTACTAAAGATACTTTTCCCAACGTGTCTACACTCTTCTAATCTAGGTTGTAAAAATACTGGGAAACAATGGGTCTGGCAGTATGTTAACCAGAGGTGTTTCACCATCTCTAAAAAGCGGATCTCCAGGGCTAAAAATGCAAGGAAAAGGGAAACAAAAGCAGATTGCAGTGAGNGCCGTGGTTTCCCTTTCAGTGAAGATTTCAGACAAGTCACATTGACTCTTCTTACTTTATTCCCCCTGAGCTTGTCTATCACTTTATCTCAAGCTCAAAGTCGTATCCCAAGTCCTGGCAAATGCACATTTGGTTTTCCTTTCATTAAGCTGCAATATCATCTACATCAACCTGCTCTGACTTCTGCCTCGGGGTGTGATTCCACAGGCAAGTGAGCAAGTCCTAGAACTTACCCTGCCTGAAAAGCTGCTTTCCAGTTCTTCATGGGTTTTTCTTCTGCTGCTTTAGTGAGGTGGTAGTTTACATAGGACCTGGCAAGCACTCATGCTGCTGCCAGCCATGCACAGCAGAAAAAAAGAACTGGAAAGAAGGATTATACCCAAGTGTCCATTCATTCACTCCACAGAACTATTGGTCTGTCTTGTGGCTGTCTCACATGTCCTGATGCCACCAGCTCCCTCATTTTTTTAATTTGAAATCAATATCACTTAGCTGCTGGAAGCAATACCTGTCTTGGCACCTACAGCCATGCTTCATCTGTCATTTTTAATATAGTCAATTTAATGAAAGGATANAAGAGTGGTATATTAAGACACAAGTCCTGTTTGGGGTAAATGTTTTGTAAGTTAGTGGCTGCCCAGCCAGCTGTTGTTATCCACGGTCTCCTGTGGACTGATCGATCAGGACAGCTGTCCTCAGCAGTTTCACCAAACCCCACCAAACAGCATTTTCACCTCACCCTGGCCTGAGAAGATGTATTACTGACACAGCTGTGGGCAATTTCTTTTCCTCTGTTCAGAGAGTCTGGTTCCATTTTAATCCCCTTCTCCCTCCCACCNTGGGTTTTTCTTCTGCTGCTTTAGTGAGGTGGTAGTTTACATAGGACCTGGCAAGCACTCATGCTGCTGCCAGCCATGCACAGCAGAAAAAAAGAACTGGAAAGAAGGATTATACCCAAGTGTCCATTCATTCACTCCACAGAACTATTGGTCTGTCTTGTGGCTGTCTCACATGTCCTGATGCCACCAGCTCCCTCATTTTTTTAATTTGAAATCAATATCACTTAGCTGCTGGAAGCAATACCTGTCTTGGCACCTACAGCCATGCTTCATCTGTCATTTTTAATATAGTCAATTTAATGAAAGGATAGACTCTTCACCATCTTTTGGTTCTTAATCACACCTTTATTTATTATGTATACATAATATTATGTGTTATTTATATTTACATAAATCTCCATATTTAAAGTAAATTTCATTCTCATTAGAAGTTAAGAAGACTGTTAAGACTCAGCTTTCACACGGTTGCTCAGCTCTTCTGTACAGTAGGTTCTATGCAGTAGGGAATTGATCATCAGTGAACAGTTTCTAGTTTTTATCAAGCCAATAACGAACTTTCTAAAAGCAGTTAAAATATTTTTATCATATAGTACCATAAGAAAAGTAGGTATTTTACATTTTGAAGAAATACATGGTTTAATGAGAATATTATTTCATAAGAATTATCTCGTAGGAGGGAAGTGACAGGACTAAATCTCTGAACAAGGGACTGAAACAGAGCATAAATCTAACTGTCCCCCACACTTTCTGTCCTTGCTCTTCCTGAGCAACACTATTCCCACTGCCTCTGCAAGGAAGTAGAGGTAAATGACAGAACATAAATGGTTTTGTTTTCTTTGAAATACATTTTCTGACAGGCTCTGTATATTTTCTCTGAGCATTGTGGGTACTTTCTTAAACAATGAGGCACAATTTCATGTAGAAAATCGTGTACAAAATTTGTTTGATAAGTGCTGATTTAAATGCTGGTCTGAAAGATCTTCGTAAATGTAAGTTTTCATACAGGTTTGGGAGGGGGAGGTATTTAAATACCTAGAGAGAAACATGGATAGTTCTTTTACATAGCTGGGTATCTCAGAAGGAAGGAGCTGTAGGAAACAGCCGCTTGAAACCTCCTAATTTATTTGTATGATGGGTGAAATTATGTGCCGCTCCGTTTATTGCAGAGCTGAAAACCTCCCCTTCCACAGCCCCTGTTGTGAGGGGCGTGCTGGCAAAAGGGAAGGAATGTTTGACCTGTTGTGTTCTGTAGGTGACTGCCATTAGCAACTTCTGTTTGCAAAACAGAGCTTCAGTGCTGCCCAAACTAGGTCACGGATGCTGCTGGAGGAAGTGCAACATAAAGATCTCTTGACTCTTTTCATCCTCCATTCCTGCAGTTTTGCCGTGAATGCAACAGAGAAATTGAGATGCCATAATCCAAAAGCATGTGCTCCTAGGCAAGGACCATCTCTTGCATGCCAAGGTCAACTGGGAACAGACAAGGATCCATGCCTCCAGTGGTCTCTTCCCCCCACGCCCTGCACAGAGTGGTCACTGTAAGTCTGGGCAGGGATGGGTGGGGAGGAAAACATAATTCCAGCAAAGCTAAAGACAGTCACCTTGTGACTGGTAGAGTCACTAGCCTGATGGAGGGGCTGATAACAGCACAGAGCAAAGCAGTTTTAAAACTAGTCTAGTCCTTAACAACTTGTTCTAAACCCACCCTGAGGCTTCCATCATAACCCTGAAGACCAGCTTATGCTGTAAATTAACTGTTTGTTTGTGTTTTAAGAGACAGCTGTTCAACAGTGTTCATCTTTTCTATGAGCCATTGATGAATCTATTAAACCCATTTTACCAGATGTTCCTTATATCTCTATATAAATATAAAGATCTTATAAATTATAAATACTGGAATAGCATCTTCCAAAGAAACACTGCTTATAAAATACAAAGCTATCGTCACTGTCTTACCTGCTGAGTAAATTTATTCTTTTCATCAATTAATTATCATGGATGCAGATGATTTCACAGTAGGTAATGTGCCCCTGTCATCTTCCTTAGCTACCACTAAAACCAGCTAAAATGAAAAAAAAAAACCCCACAATATAAATCTTGCCAACTAATGTCCCACTTTCAAGTAGATATCACCAAGCACCAAATAATGCAAAATGTCTTCCTTTTGTCTATTCCTGTCCTCAGAGGTGTCATTGGTAACCATGTCTATCCTCCCATGAAAAGGCTCTGAAAAATGAATGTCCACCTTCTCCTGCTCCTATCCTTTTTAAAATCCTTATGTGATATCTTGTGACCAATTACTATCACAGAAAGACATGGAGAAACCTCCTACATGCTTCTTGCAAGATGTGTCTTCAGCTGTGGAAAATATGCAGAGCCCTATGAAGTTCACGAGTAGGAGATGTTTACAAAAATAGTATCTGTATCAAATCTATAGAGGCAGGAATCGTCCTCCAGGGACTGTTGCTCCAATATGCTTCACTGCTGGCCTCCTGCCACTGGGAGTTTGGATTCCCCAGTAAAAGGTACTTCTGGCAGAAACCTCAGTAATTGCTTCAGAGAAGTAATGTAGTAGATGCCGTAAGAGTTAATTCTACATCAAGCTGTATTAGCTACTGATAGGATTTGCATGTGGACCGAAAAGGAAATGAGATAGCAAAATGACTCATGCAGTTCTTCAGAGCTCCTTTGCTGCAGAAGACAAACAGAAAGGTTTTTTTATGAGGTTTTAAAGAATGAAAAAAAAGCAGTGCCAATATAGTTCAGATCCTGAAAGTGGTGCAACTTATCTCACATAAGTGAAAGGCTGGGTCCTTTCAAGCTGGGAAAATATTTGAGGTTGTGTGAATCAACTGAAGGGACAACAGGTGGAGAGAGGTAGGATATGTTTGCATTACAGATTGTGATATAAGCTCATGCTTACCTACACTCACATCCCAGCAAACTTGATCTTGTTCTGCCTGCACCCAGTGACCATAAAAAACTTCAGGGGAGCATATTAGTTCAGTGCTGAGATAGACCTAGTCAATCCACACCCTCAATAGTGCATTTATCAAAAAATCCTCCTGGGTATTTTGTCCCGTATTGCTGAGGAGACATAATGGTGAGCGCCAAAATATTTTCTCCTCTTCACTTCATGGTGAATTCTCAAATTGGCCTGTGCTGCCATAGTAGAGACGTGCTTGGGATATCCTGGTGGCATCTATTGGAAACTGAGCATTTGACAGTGTCCCAAATTAAGGACAATCTTACTCAGAGGAATTAAATACTTTGATGTTAGCCAGATACCTTAAAAACACACTTATTTCCACACAAGTTGAAATTTTAAAAAATATTTCTGAAAAAAATTAGAATTTCTACATTGGGGAGGTATGTCTTCCCACCACATACAGCCCTGGCAAGCAGTGGGCCAGCTGTAATCTAACAATAGGCAGGACTCACATGCATGCTTTGCTGCAAGATCCCTGTAGTGTCACCTTGCTTAATTTGGCAGTATTTTATTAAAATGCAATCAGCTTTGTGTGTAACACCTGGGTTTGAAGTATTGGTACACAAATAAATATTCAATACTCTGTGTTCACTATTCTTTCCTCACCTTACCTTGATATTTGCCTTCCATTCCTTTTTCTTAAGAATTTGTAGTTTCGTGGTTTTTCAGAACAACAATACTGGTTTGCAGGTTTTTAGCAAGTGTCATATTCTCTCAGGCATCTTCATCCATGTTTGGTTTTTATCCAGAGTCATGCAGAAGTGTCATGCTGAGTTCTAGATATATTAGGATCTCATTTTTATACAGTTCCCATTTCAAGACTTTACAGAAGACACAGGAAAGGAATTTGCCATCTGGAACTGCGGTGGTGCAGCTTGCTCGGGTAGCATCTCCCCCACGCCTGTGTAGCACACTGACCTACTGCATGTGACCATGCACCACCTGCCACTTGAGCAGGAGACCCGGCTCTCTCTGGAACTGCAGCTCAGTACCAAAGAAGTAGCAAGTCTAGGCTGCCTCATCTGTCACAAACCTCACCCACTCGGCAACACCATTCTGGCAAGGATCTTTCATAAATCCATTCTGCATCCTCATATGTCCTTACCTTGTGTCTGAGCCAGCTAAATGCTTGCTCACACAGAGTGAGACCTGAGGTAGGCTGGGCCATGCTCTGAAATTCCAGTTTCTTCTGCCATGGCCTGAGGCTTTTCCAGCAGCAAGTGAAATGGGAAGATCAGTGAGTTCAGATAAGGCACTCTTTCCCAGTCCCTCCCTGCCAGGAAGAACTCAGCAGATGCCAACGAATGAGGAGGAAAAAAGAAAGAAACTTCCAGGAGTGTAAAAAAAGGAATTTGTTGAACCCCTGGCGGTCACACTGAGAATGTGAAGGGTCCTCATCATCAGGTAGGTAGTGACGAGAGGGGAGGTCTGCGGAGGTTGTTTTGGAAGGTCAAAAAGGCTACGTGATACGCATTCAAAAAGGAGACACCACCAATGACATAAATGTGAGATGTATATTAAGGGTGCAAATATCTTTGGTGCAGTGTGAGTCTTATTTTGCCTTTTTAAAAACATTTACTTCATCCTCTACTGAATGTCTCATTTCCCAGCAGTGAAGCATACAGCAGCTCCTTCTCCTAAATGTCAGTTGAATCTATACTAGTGGTGTTGCTCAAACTGCATTTTTAAAAATAATCTGCAAGCAGTTAATGTGCTTTTTAAATTCCCAGTGTTATGTAAAAAGGCACAATATTTTTAGCCTTACAAAATATCAGTTGTCATCTCCTCACTCTCTCCCTTTGATATATTGGAGATGGGGGCCTAGAAGCTCAGAGACACTGTGGATACTAACTGTTTTAAAAATAAGGTGGGGAGTTTTTTTCTGCAATGTGGTTTTGGAGTTTTTCAGATCTTAATAAAAACATACAAAAATACCCCAAACCTTAAAAGAAAGTCTGAACAAGGAAAAGTATTTCTTATTTTTAAAAGCTACTGATTCTGTCCTTGCTGCCTAATTTTAATGTCTGGAATAATGACAGTATAATGTACCCTGAAGCAAAATATCAACTTAAACTGTTCACTCATGCACTGACAGAATGGCCCTTATATTTTAAAAAATCTCCAGAAATTACTCTCTAGCATAGAGCACACAGCTGTTGTGAGTAGGCTCTGGCAAATCAACATTGACTCAAACTATTTTTGGAACCAAGTCAGGCCTGCTGCTGTTTCTGGAAGATGTGAATACATCTACCTGCTCTGCTCTGCTGCAGTCCACAAGGAATATGGTGGGATCCAGAACGCTTCCCTCTGTGCTTATTTGGAGGTGACCCTTCCATTCCCATCTGTTTACAAGTCTCTGAGGTCTAATGTTTTTACCTGCTGGCAACCACCTTGATAAGCACATTTGGACCTTGCTTTCTGTGTTCTTTACTGAAATTTGAGGAACAGGGTCTCAGAAGAGGCTGCTTCAGTGCTTTTTCTTCTTTTCTGCCTTGCAACACTTGACATCCTGATGGCACTTCTGGCTGGGAGGCATCACCTCTCAGAAGCAGCTCAGGAAAGAAGAGCCCTAGACTTGTTGGGATCATAGCTGATTCTTGAAAGAAATCCACCAATGCAATTCAAGAGATGGCTACTAGAAAATCTTGGAATAATAATGTTTATTGTTGCACCACACAGTCCGTGCAGGTACTATGTATCAATAGTGGCAAAGGCTCTTAGCTTTTAGCTGCTCTCACAGAAGGCTGCTCGTCCTTTCTATCTCCTCAAAATTTGTTTTAATCTGCAGTAGGTAAGATAACATTTATCATATTTTCCCGTTTACCATTTCTTCCTCAGTTTACTGTCAGCCGGGAGAAAGAGTTGAAATGATTGTAGATGAGTAGAGTTCTGTTCTCATGGTCCCTGGAGTCACATAAATAACTGCTATGTTTAGGAGAGTGGAATTCTTCAGGCACTAACTATGTAACTTGAAATTCCATTCCTTGCTTGGAGGTGCAGTGATTTGGAGAACAACAATTCTGGAATCAAAAGCAAACACAAGTGGAGACACTTGGACTCTGGTATAATCTGCTAAGACAGCAAAGCAGGATGCAGCATACTGTAGGCTTCTCATCAGTGAAGACTGAAAGACAAAATGAATTCTGAGTCTAATGAGGGAGTCATTCCAGCCTCAAAACCAAGCCAGGGGCCTGAGAATATGCAACATTAAAGAGTAAAAAAGTCTACAGTTTAGTGTCCCTCTAATCTTGACCGCAAGCTAAGGTCATTAAGTTGAATTTAGGCTTTTGGCACCAAAGAGCTGATATCTGTCTGCAATGATATCATCTAAGAAGTTAGAGGCAATGAACAGTATCAACCAGACCTTCATCCATATTCTTCACAGATGAGCTGTACCCTCTACCTTTCCCAGTCTCCTTCCTCGAGAAGACTCACTGGCAGTGTGTAGTCTAGCCCCTGTGGAATGCCTCCTTCTGAAACTTCAGAGGGAGTGGATACAGACAGTATCCCATATGTGCGTTTAAATTTGGACCTCTCTGCAGATTTCCTTTTTCTTGGATCAGGAGAAAATAGCTGTTTTACTGCATTGGAGAAATGCGGGCTGTCCAATGTGTCCAAAGCAAGTGACAAGTGGAACTAAAGCAGCTCCTTCCCTTTTCAGGGTGTTATATCTGAGGTTGCACTGCTTGTCTGTACTTTGGATGTAATATGTGTCTTTTGCACTGTTTCAAATTTGACACACCCTTACACAGATCCACACTATTTTCTTGTTTACTTCAAAACCAAATATAGCCCTCCTTTTTTTACCAGATCTCCTTTTTTTTTCAGGACCTCTTTTTTTTTTTTTTTTATTCTTAAGATAGAGGCTTGATGACCACCTTGGGATGACAGAGTTTTGGAAAGTATGGCCGCAAAGGCTAAATAAACAGGAAACAAAAGGATTAGTGCTGGTAGGACACAGTAATCCTTCTCATGGCACTGAACACTGTACCAAGGTACTGGGAAGAAAGCTGTTGGTGGGAAGCCCAGGAAAAGCAACACTGAAATAGCTTCGTAAACATCCCATTCATTTCCTGTGGCAGCAGCAAGTCTAACACTGTCTCTGAAACCATCAGTCACTCTGCAGAAAATGGTTTGATAGGGCTTTCCTCATAACATGAGCCTATTTTCATTAGCAACTTGATGAGATTCTGCTGGCTTAGTTTCCAGGCATCTTTCACTACCTGCTGCTCCCAACTTTTAGCCAGCACTGTCACAGATATTACTTGGGACTCAGGAATCCCGGGAAGGAAGTATATTTGCATATTAAGCCTAAACACAGATGACCTTCACATAGATTGCAACTGTCTAGGATTGCAAATGCGTAACTAAAGTGGTTTACGTGGAAACCGAAGTGTTTTGGGTAAGGTTAAAGGTTCCAAATGACTTCTTTCATGTGCCATGAAAGCAAAGGGTCAGGAGGTTTCCCAAGTACTGTGGTCATCATGTTGACCTTCATCAAGGCAACTGAAGAATGCCTTGGTTGAAGGAAATACATCTCCAGAAATGTGCAGATAGTCACTGACTTACTAATACAAAATGAAACACCTTTTGAGGACCTCTCCTGCATTTTGAGCAATAGCTGTGGCTACTGAACTCTCAGTATCACTTGGACTAGCAACAAAGCACTGGCAGTGGTGGCCTGTAACCACTACTACCCTGTTCTCCAGTCAGTGGCTTTCATACAGTGCTCAAGAACTTCACTGGATGCAGAAGGAACCTAGCGCAGACCTTCAGTAAGGTCTGTTACACCTTACATTTTCAACCTACTGCAAATCATACTCTGCTTGAAAACCAGCTCTCTCCCGTAATTTGTCACTTGTCACAGACTCCTAGCTGCCACTGGAAGGACAGTAGCTCCACTGCAAGGCCCTGCTAATTTTCCTGAAAGCCCCATGAAACGGTCAAAGATTTTTGTCTGGTCATTCTTTTATTCATACCATCAGTAAATTAACTAGCAAAGGTACTAGTAGCCACATGTTCTAAACCTGGGAACTGCAGGAAACTTCATATAGCCCCACACCTTTTGCCTTTGAATAACTGGAAAGCAAGGGCTTGAGGGGTTGCACCTCTTAAAGCTGTACTCAAATAGTGTTTTACTGTGCAGCTTGTGNCCCTTTTAGTATTTTTTTTTGTTTTTTTTTTTTTTTTTTGGCAAGCAGGCTGTTGGACCATATGCCTGTATTGTCTGGTTGGTTGGTTTGTTGCTTTGCTCCAGGGCCTTGGTTCCATGATCGTCTACACTGTGTACATACTAGGTTTTGCCAGGACTCCAGTCTGGAGTTCAATAATTACTTGGTTTTATGAGAGGCCGGTTTGCTGCAGGACCCACACCCTGCAGTAACGCAGGCATGGACTATACCAGGCTTCATTCTTCCTGAGCAGAGCAATCTGCTTGTGTACTCCTAATGTGCTCGCAGGTCCAGCATGCCTTGGCATATGCACAGCACATCTTTGTAGGCACACTACGAAACATGGAGTTAGCAGTTTCCAAAGCCTGTCCCTGCTTATTTGGCTACCTCAGTTCTTACACTAGAAAATAGCACTGGGCCAGACAGGTGCTATGTGGGGACTGGAGTGACCAGGATCCTGTCCCAGGTTGATGCTGCTGAGACTGTAGCTTGGCATCTCTCTCCCTGCAGTACCAAGCAGCTGCGCCTGGTGCTTCCCTGGGAAACCACAACAGAACTTCTACTGTATGACATAGGAGGAGGCTCAGTATAAGATCAAGAGAGTTGAGAACCTGCTTTTGTCTCTCAGTTTTGTCACAGAGAGGATAGGAGGGAAGAACCCTTTTCCCAGGAAACAACACCCTCCCCCTGACACATGCACACTCTGGAAATATTCCTGGGACCTTTTTTCTAAATTGCCCCGGATGCAACACCCAGCAGTACCTATGTCTGATTACACTTATTTGTAGGAAGGAGCATGGCTTGTTTGTGCCGTGCTTACAACTCTATGTAAGTGAAGAAAGGAGACTTCTACCATAAGAGCGTGGGACTTGGGTGGAAAGACGCTTGCAGCACACACAGGAACTCTTTAATTAGCAGGCTGACAGATGTGTTTCTTTGACAGTTCTGACAAGCAGTAATATTTGCCACAGAACAGCCAAATACATCGCTGCTTGTCTTGCTGGTGGCAAGGGGCGGGGCATACAGTTGAGGAAATGGTAAGGATGCCTTGGAGTGTGGAAATGGCAGCTTTCCGAGCAGAATGGGCTCTGGCGGCCATCCATACTCAGCCACACACATGGGCATGCCCCAGGAGCCATCTCACAGTTTTCCAGAGTTGCAGAACAGGTCATACAGCACCTGAGGGAAGAGATATCCACTGGGACAACCTGCTTGAATCCCTTGTTCTTTGGGCACAGAGCCCAGCAGCAGAGAGCAGGAGGTGTGGGAGGGCTGTGTGAGGGGAAGGAAGCCTGCCAGTGAGCCAGCCCCAGGAGCCATGGAATTGCAGGCCACTGCCTGCTGAGAAGCAACAGGAAATTTTGGTGGAAGGAGATAAGGAAACAGAAGTGGTAATTCATCTGGGAGCTGAACCTCATGCCCCAGAGCCCCTGTCACAGCTCTGTCAAGGAAAGACCTGCCAGCATTGCTGGAAATGGAGCTTCTTCCCTGGACAGACACCACCCCAGTCCCCTGTTCTCCTGGCTGCTCTGATGGCCATTGATATCCTGGCATGACCAAGGTCATACCCCAGAGATACTCTGCTCCCTCTTATTTGTATATGGCTGATTTGCCCCGCTAAAAATGTGTTTCATGACACATCAAGGTTTTGGGATTTTTTTTCTGTTTACAGCCTTTGGCATATTCCAGTGTTTCAGTCAGGACAATCTAACTGTATGGGTGTGGGTGGAATGCCTCTTGAAGTATGTACATATATGCATTTGTACCGTGCAGTACCTTCACAGTGGGATTTGAGCACCCACAGTGGCCCTCTTCAGAGATCACAGAGGCTCTCCGTAGCTGCTGAACAGCTCCTCTTCTTGGGGAGGGACGCTTCTGATGTGTGCTTTGCGCAGCAGACTCAGTCCTCTTCCAAACACTGTAGCCTTATGTCCTGGGTAGCTGGTCATTCAGGGGCGTCTCCAGAACTCATGAGCTTTGCAAATAGCGTTCCTCGCTGCGTGCCAGTTGCACAGAGGCAGGGAGATGACAAGGCTTGTACGGACTGCTGTCTCATGAGGCTCTGGTGGCCCCAGCGCAGCTCTGTGTGTGGCACCCAGCTGTTAACACGTGTCCCACAATGGTGCTAAGCCACTCCAACTTGAAACTGCTATTTGGTCAGCAAAAAAGACAGCTCTGCAGACGTCATGGCCTCCACAAGGGGCGTGAGCAGCAGCCTGGCAGGGGACAGTCTGTTCCAAATGTCGTCTTTCACATGGAGAACACCCTGCCCAAGGGAGGGAGCAAGGAGCACACCAGGAGAGGCTGTGCTGTGAGAGCACAACAGATCCTAGGAGACCTCTTATCAGGCTGAATTACTTAGAATCATAGAGTTGTTCAGCTTGGAAAAGAACTCTGAGGTTATTGAGTCCAACTGTAACATCTGTTGGCCCATGTGGATGCAGGCAATTTGCTGCAGGTGGCCCTGCCCTGGACAGTGCAAGCCTAACTACTTGGCCTGGAGACCAAAGCGGATCCATGATATATTCCCAACCCTTCCAGTCGGCCCAGACGTAGCATTTAATACAGCATGGGGAAAGCTGATTAAGTAGCAATTTAACATTAATCAATAAAACGTGGTTAGACTAAACAGAAGTTATGTGACTAAAGAAACATCAGAGATTCAACACAGATACGAGTCAGAACTTTTCACTGCTTAGGAAAAACACGGGCTCCTGCGTGGCGTCACTAACTGTTAACTAACTCACGCTGAGATAAAATGGCACTAATTGATCTGTTGATGTGGATGGAAATTATACAGATGCAGACATTTTGCATTATTAACACAAGTAAAGCACCCTGTCCAGATTTCAGATTGCTTTCCTCTGACCTTAAACACGTATTTAACACCAAGATTCCCATCTGCAGCTACCTAAACCATACCTGGCTATCAAAAAGTATTTTCTGCCCGACAAGTTTAATTCCCCCATAGTGTTCTTGCAAATAATTCTTCCTTTTGTATTCAAGGACTTATTTTTTCTTCAAACATCTATTTTTATTTTCATTTTATAGGCACCTAACCAGTGCTAGCACACACTTCATCCCAGTGCAGTACATGAATTTGCCACACCACTTCTGTGTGGTCTTATTCTTTATTTACTCATTGCATTGCACGACTGAATTGCCAGCAAAGATTCTCTGTCTCCATTAAAACTAAGTCTTTCTGAGATGGCTGCCTTGAACTCTAAGCATTTCTAAGCTTTGATTTGATGGCCAGTAGCAGGGCTTGCTTCCTGTCACTTGCCTCAAAAGGAGCACCCATCTAGAACTGCACATCCTAAATCCCTCCAGCACCTGCTTTGTGGCGGGCTGTCACTTCACCCATGGTGACAGTAGCATTCGCACCACAATATACTCCAAAATGCCAGATCACTTTTATTCATGGCATGGAACAGCCGAAGTGATTTATGCAGAGGACTGCTGCTAATTCCAGAAATAACAAGGTCTGGCACAAGCTAAGTATACCTGCTGATCCATCTCTGTACCCAGGCAGCTAAATGCTTCTTCAGGACTAATATTTTGCTTCAGCTAATGAGTGTGACTACAACTGTGTGCATCTCAAGGCTCTAATTTTCATTTGCAGCAGAAAAATGCCTACTCTTTCAAGCCAATAATTGCATGAAGGAAGATTGTTAGCATAAGGAGATTGTTATTTTCTTTCTGGAGGAATCAGAACTAACAGGGAAGTTAGTTAATCTCCATTTCCGATTACAAAAGCACAAACTTTAAATTCACTATGTGGCAAGCACAAAATCAGATTAGTTTCCCCTGTGTATTCTGATGTATTCGGACTCACCAATTCTAGCTTTCACATGTGCAACCTGCAAAACATTTGTTTTGTATTTGTTTCCTCATAGTGAGGAGTTCATACAAAATGTCTAAGAGGGCTGCTTTTCTTTTTCTTATTCCCACTTTCCTTGATCTGCTTTCATGAGCTTTTAACATCAACACACTGGTGAGAAAATCAAACATGCAAGCATCTGGATTTATGGGGATGTGACCAGAAAGTATGAAAGCATAGCTTTTTTTTCCATTTTCACTCAGCACTTTTTTAATCTTGGTCTGAGACATTCTTTGTTTTCTCTGAAGTCAGAGCTAGCCCAGGGAACAGTGGCAGAGTTCTCTGACGTCAGGCTCATTGTGTACGGTGTGCTGTGATGTTCCAGAATTTGGTTCGCAATAACGCAGTGAATTCTTTTTAGCTCTGCACTGACATCTTTACCTCAACAAGAGAGAAGAAGATTGTCTGCACTAGAAAAGTGACAGTGTTAGAAGACCCATCACAGAGATACATTCCTTATCCTGTATAATTACTTTGTGCATTAATCATGGGAGGTAACAGACCTGATGCCAAGCCTACAAAAGCAGCAGGAAAAGGATTATTTAGCACCCACAGAAGAGCTATATATCTAAGAAATTTAGAGCTGTATATCAGTGGTTCAATGGTTGCAGCTGTGTTAAGGAGTGAGCTGCTCAGTGCTGTGCGTTGCTATGGGTGGCATTTTCATATGATAGGTAACACTGAAAAACCTCAGAGAGACGTTTTTCCAACTGTATCATCTGATTAAACAAAAGAAATAACCTCTTTGTAAAAACTTGATGTGAAAAATTAACGATTTGTTTCCACTGGATTTAAACTTTGGATGAGTCTTTTTCCATAGCTCTCTGATGTGAGCGTTTTGCAGTGGTGCAGACTGGGAGTGTCACTGGTGTGGTTTGTGGCTTACTCACTCGCCCGCAAGTAAATTATCAGTACTGAAAGGTACCTGTGTTGATAGGTAAGTCTTTGGAGCAGACAAGCCCCAAGTCCCCTGAGCATTACCAAATACAGTAATTCTCCAGGGACCTTGCAACAGTTAGGGGGAATAACCCCAGTATTAAGGCCAGATTCCCAAGTCAAATACAACGATTGCACAAAGCACAGGAGATGTCATTATTGGTGCTCCTCCTCCCTCCTCAGAGAGGCTCTGAAGGAAGGAGAAGCAGCGAAGGCTTGGGGTTGAAAATTACGTTCTGTTGGGCTGGGTCAGGCTGCCCCTGTTACAGCGCGCTGAGCACTGGGATAAAAATAAAACCGATGTGCAGCACTGGCAATCCAACAAAGCAATTCATGTGGATACTGTTTGATATAAACCAGCTAATAGTGTTTGCCTTGCAGCCAGTACAAGGAGAACAAGTCGCTTTTCTGCACGGTGGAGTCATCTGATGTTTGCTTTAATTTCTGGCATATCGGGGCAGCGTGAGTCAGATGCTCTCACAGCTGGCTCGGGCGGGGAGGAGGCCAGCAGGGACCCTGACTCACCAGAGCCGCCGCATTCCTTCCGAAAATCCAGCTCAGAGACTGGAAGTGAAATCACGGGCTGGGGGCAGCTCCAAGGCTAGGGAAGGCGGGAGGAGCAGGGCTCTCCGTGCGGGGGGCAGGCAGCGAGCCCGGCGCAGGGTGGGCGCCGAGGGGGCCGGGAAAAGCCCGGCAGACGCGCCTGGTTGGCGAGCGCCGGCGGGCAGAGCGCTCGCCCCCTCCCCGGCCGGCAGGGCCCGGGGCCGCTGCCCCGGCAAGCCCCGGCCCCCGTTACCTCATTGCCACATTCCCCAGCGAGTGAGCTCAGCTGTGCCGCGGCCTCGCGCCTTTTATGGTCAAACAACTTTGCCTGGGCGAGGCTTTTTTCGCGAGTTGGGAGGAAGCGCCGGGGCTCGGCGGCTTCTCCGCCTCTCGCTGCTGCTGCTGCTCCCGGCGGGCGGGCCGGGGCAGCCGAGGAGTCCGGCCCTGACAGCTCCAGCGCCGGGGGTGGCATTTCCCGCTCCCCCAGAGGTGAGTCTCTTCGCTCGGCCTGGCGACAAAGCCTTTGTCCTTCGCCCCGGGGGCGGCGCGGGGCGCGGGTTTCCTGCCGCTCCCTCCGGCGCGGCTCCTCGCCTCGGACGCAGCCCTTCGCTCTCGGCCAGGCTGATTACGGTCAGCTCGTGGGGGTGCTTGACCCTCCACGAAAAAAAAGCAGGTTCGCGCTTGTGTGTGATGAGTTTTGTTTCCCTCCCGGTGGAATGGAGGCGGCAGGGGAGAGGGAAGTGGGAGGGGGTGCTGCCGGGCTCTGCTCGGGACAAGGTCTCTTTTGTGTGCGCATGGATGAGCGAGACACCTCGCGAGCCTTTTTCCAGATGTGCTTGAGAGAGGAATCTGGGGCCCTTTGTGCATAAAATTTGCCTAATTTATGAGTTTCTGTCTCCCTGGGAGTGCCCTGAGAAAGCGCTTGCAAAGTCGTAGAACTTTCTAACATTTTAAATATGTTTGCATAGCTTTTTGGAGTTTTCCCTGGTTTTTTCCCCCTCCCTTGCATAGGGAGAAGGCAAGCCCAGCATCTGTGAGAGAAGTTTGTAGCTCCGAATAACCCCCTCCCCCAGCCTGGTTGCTTTAAGGCTTTACCTTGCAGCTTGCATAGCTGATAGACTTTGCTCTCTTTGGAGCTTTGTAGCTTTGGGGCAGGCTGGGAGAACTTTCTGGATGAAAAGCAGCATAACTCCTGAATCCGTTTAATCTGTTCTTAATATTCTAGTTTGTTTGGGGGAGGGGGGTTTGTTTCGGTGGGGTTTTTGGGTCTTTTTTTTCTCCTCTGACTCCTCTCAGCTGGGAGGAAGTTGGCCGATGAGGCAAGTACAGATGTGATGTGTGGAGCTACAATGTTGGGCTGGCTTTTACAGGGCCTCCCAGTGTGGGTGCTGCCGACCTCATTTTACCAACAGAAGTGAAAAATGTCACTCGGCTCTCTGCTTCTTCAGGTTCCTCCTGCTTTTACTACCCTGGGAAAGGAGCAGAGCTGGTGAAAGTGCTGTCATGGGATCAAAGAAGTGAAAGCTGGATGCATTCATGTCTGGATGCATAACAGGTGGCAGACCCACCATGGGACCTCGTGGGAGGTGACCCTCTTGCTGCAGAAGGTGTCACTTGGTTCTGCCCTCTTAGTTCTTGCTCTCAGAAAAAAACAGTGTATGAACCACCTTGGTATTCCAACTGTGTCCTTTGGGGACATCTTTCTTCATAGCTTCACTTGAGTCATAAATGCTGTTACAGCAGGTAGAAAAATCTCTCCCCTCGGGGAAAATGTGAGGATGAGAAAGATTTGAGATTAGTTCTGTTGGCATGACACTCCCTCTCCCACAGCTCTAGCAAACTGCGCCACAGGAGCTGTGTGAGCTGTGTGTTTCTGGTACGGCTTAGATAGCATTGGCAACGCCCCAGGGCTGGAGGGGGTGACTCTCTGCAAGGCCAGGCTTTCTTAGCCGGTTTGGTCTGTGTGTGGGTGGACTGATAACCAGAAGTGAGGATGAGCAGGGGCAGCTGCTGGGTGGAGACAGCCCTGAGCAGAAAGTGCCCTAAGTGCGACATAGCATACCGGGAAATGGGCTGCTTTGGGTTCAGAGAGGCAGCAGCTGCTGGTTGCAAAGCCAATGGGTTTTTTTGGGAAGCAGCTGATGTCCCCAGACTGTGAGTTGACTAACCCCATGATTAGAAGTGACATTGTCACTGTCGTGTTCTGCTCATAATGCTGTCAAATCTGGTAGAACTACTGCCAAGTGGTTCATTACACCCTAGTGAAATAGTGGAGCGTGAGGCTAAAGCCTCTAAAGAAAGACTGGAGGTCTTTTTAACAGTTTCTGAAGGTTGGTGGGAACTGCACAATGGAGGGAGTTGGTCAGTCCCTTCTGACTTGCAAGTCTGTTGACCCCTAAAAGTTTGGAGGAGTGAGGAAAGACCTTGGTAATTACTCTTCTGCCTTGGCCCTTTCCCATTCTGAATCCAGGGGGAGTGCTCAGCACAGCTTTTTGGCTCCTGCTTATTGTTGTGGCCTCATTCTCTTTTTGAACGTCCCAGAAGGGTTTGTCCAAGTGTATGCATCTTATCAGCACTGCACGAACGGAAGAAAAAGTTCAGCAGCAAGGACTTTGTTTGTCTGTGTTGCCACATGCTTGTGCCTTGGGGAAGCTGTGACAGGTTACTGCTGTGTCGTGCCACGCTGCACTGAGTCATGGGAGCGCTTAGAATGGGGCATGCAGGTCTTATCAGCAGCCAGGGGTTAATCGGGGGTGGGCGGATGTTGGTGGCACCAGGGCTGTCTGTGGCAGCAGCTGTTATTGTCCGTGTGAGAGGCCGGCAGTGTGGAGGGGCACTGATTGGGACATGCCAACGTGAAATGCTGGCACGGAGCCCCTGTGCTGACGGCAGCCCTATTGTGCTGGGGTGTTAGGAGGGCTGTGGGCATGCCAGGCTTTACAACAAAGCGTCTGGCTCCATGGAGGCTTCTAGCACGAGTGAGATTGCTGGCCTGAATGGCAGGAGCGGGGGAGTCCTAGGGATGCGCCTCTCCTCGGGAGCCCCGCCGTTCCCCGGAGGGCCGGCCCGGCGGGGCGTCCTGCGGCTGCCGGGGCCGAGCGAGCGGGGCCGGNGGGCACGGAGGAGACACGGGCTGGCATCGCCCAGCACCGGGAGACCCTCTGCCGCCCTGGCAGGCGGGCTCCGGAGGCATGGAGGGGCCTGGAGGTAAAGGTGCGGGTGCCGGGGGAGAGGGGGCATTGCTGGCGCTGTCACAAGCTGAGCTCCAGAGGAACCGGCTGGCGTTATCGGGTAAAGGGGGAGAGGAAACGCTCACTCCATTTCTGGGAGCGTCCTTTGGGGTGCGAGGGATCACCCTCTTTCTGGTCACCACAGCTGCAGGGCTGCGGTGCAGTGGAAATCTGGGTTTTCTCCATAACGAGAACCCATTTGTGGTTAATGCCATCCTGAGTTTAAATGGTGAAGTGTGATGGCTCATTCGAGCTGTCTGCAGTTTCTGTTCCTCCTTTTTCATGTGCTGGTCTTGTAAGTGCATTGCTCAGGCACCTCAGCCTCTGGCCAGACTTAAATTCCTGTATCCCTTTGTTTCACGTATTCTTCTCCATTAATTTCCACTCTGGCCCAAGGACGACTTCATATAGGTTTCCTCTGCCTTCTCTCCTGCTAGGTGCTGAGAAGATGGCCTCCCCAGGTGCCCCAGGGACCCGCATGACGTCCACAGTCAGCATCAACATTTCTACCCCTTCCTTCTACAACCCACAGAAGAAATTTGCACCTGTGGTTGCCCCTAAACCCAAGGTGAACCCCTTCAAGGCTGGGGGTGCATCAGAGTCATCGCTGCCCCCACCTCCTGGACCTGGTGCCCAGCGTGCTCAGATAGGGAAGGTGGGGGAGATTCCATTACCACCCATGTCCCTGCTGGCAGAAGGTAGGTGAAGGCTGGCATGGCAGATGTGAATATGCATTTCTGAATTCTCAGGGTGGGAGGTTTGTAACTGGGCTGAATATGAGAACAGGGGCATAAGTGCTGTAAGTGATGGATATTTTTGCTGTAGAGGCTGGCAGGTTCCATAACAAGATAGATAGATTGGAAAGGGATCTCAAAGTAGGTAGTTGTCTCCATTAGGAAAGGAGCGGGGAGGCCGTCCTGCACTGCACTGATGCTGGAGGAATGCAGTGGATTTTGCACAGTATTCCCTGGGTGAACAGTTGTGTAATTGCATTTGGTTTCTGGCCAGCATGTCTGAGAGCAAGTATGTTCCAGAGAAGTTGACCCTGATAGTGATGAATCACGCTGTTCTCCTTCTTGTTGATTGGTCCCAGCTCAAGTTGGTTATCTCTGACTGTCCTTCTTGTGGACTCTGCAATTGCCATCGTTGATGCTGGAAAAGAGAAGGGAGAAATAATTGAGTGAGAAAATAGTGGCAGCGGTGATAAACAGGAAGTGAGACTTATAGTTTGTATGGCTTGTACAGTTTTGTACTTTTTCCTAGTGGTTTGGGTTGGGTTTTCCTGTGTAGAGTGACTTCTTGTTTCACTGTGGTTTTCTTACTTCTTTCTTTCTTCTTTTTGTGTGGCCTTTTTTTATTTCCTGCAGTGCTAGAGTGGGTTTTTCTGTTCCGTGTTGTGTTGCTTGGTTGGTTTTGTGTTCTCTAAGATGCAGGTTACTGGTCATGTGACTCTATAGTTTGAACTCATGATCAGCATGGGGCCATCAGAAATTTCTGTTAGGGACCCTTTGCTAATGATTGATGCTGCCTGTTTCCCCTGTATCTCTGTCAAATAAAGAGCATGCCTCAGTCAGGACACACATATGCAGAGAATGCCAGCTGCTGGTTTAAATTTATTTTCTTTCACTGTTTAGCACAGACTGCAACACTGATGTTTTCTAGGTTAGCAGGCTAGTTTAGTGGGCAGCTGACCTAATGGTAGATGGAATGGTCCTGTGCTTAGAGGAGAAAAATTAAGCCATTTTTCCCATTTTCCAAGTCACAAGGGCATGCTGGTGCTTCTGCCTCTTAAAATTATACCAGCTAACTCTGGTGACTTATTTCTTGTATGTTGTTGGCTGGAATTGTGTCTGTGGAAGCCAAGGTCCCATCTTAGGATTTATCATTTTCTGCTGTAGCTGTCTGGATTAAGGATGTGTCTGTCAGAAGGCCTCTAAACTGACACAGATACTACCTGAAATAGACAGATGGATGTTAAAAATAATTTTTCAATATATAGTGTGAGTGGAGCATTGGGTGTTGCTTGCTCTGCTTCTCCTATCCTGAAAGTGGGTACTATGGAGTAACTAGGCAGAAAAACTAGCAAAAGAAGCATTTGTCATAAGCTGCTGTGTCATCGTTGGGTAAGGGCTGCCAGTAAGACATCTGAAGTACAGATGAACCACCAAAACTCAGTCATGAGAGAAATGCATCTGATTTGATCTGCTCCTGGTGTATATCTTCAGTCCTTCTGTGCCTTTTTTATACACTCCCCAAACAAATGTAGTATGATATAAAGCTATAGCAGTTGGTCTCCTTGTCTGAAATGACAGGATGGCTAAGTTAGTATTGCTGCAGGAATGTTGCATTTTGTATTGATTATTCTGTAAATCTGGTTTAACAACTTTGTAGGGAACTTTCTTGTCCTGTGAATAATTCATAAAACAGGCTTTTAGTGCATCTGAAACAATGTGAACACCGATCAGGGTTTTGTTTCTTATGGTTTCAATAAACCAAAAGCATGTACGAGCTTGATCCCAAACTGTAACTTCAAAGAAAAAAATACGTATTATTACTCCCTCCCCCCAGCAGAATTTCTGCAACACAAGAAGGCTTGGAAGAGGTGTTGCATACCAGGGCAGTTTATGCATTCCACAGGCTAATAAGATTTTGGCTTTCATTTTCTAAAAGGGCAGTATCGTCTCCCTTAGGTTACAGATGAGAAGTCCTTATAAAGCCTGTTGACAACAGCTGGATATGAAGATGAGACCATTTGATTACTGCTGTTAAAAGTTGCCCTTGGAGTAGCTGGAGTGAAAAGCTTGGTCTTTCACCCTACTGCTCATTTGAGCTAGCTGGAAAGAGAGGTAGATGTCTAGAAGAAGGCATGTGGAAGTTACACCTCCTCATCTTCGATGTTCTTTGCTCTGTGGTTGATAAGAGGACACTTTTTCCCCTACATGGTGAAGAGAAGAGGATTCACATTTATTTGTCTGTGTTCTTGCAGAAAATGGTTGGTTTTGCCTGTTCTGCATCTTTGGCAAATACGAATAGGTAGAAGCAATGGGGTTTTCCAGAAAACTGAGGCACTCTGGTGCTTTCCAGCCTGCTTAAAAGGGTTTTGGAAAACTTCTCATGTTTTAATGTACACTGAGTGTGGAGACATATTAGCTATTAACCTCTAAAATCAAAGCTGGTTTTATCCCCCAGAAAAACAAAGCCATTTCAAAGGTTCTTCATGCATGTGAAGGGTAATTGGTCCAGCTTGCTTTTTCCCCCCTCCACTTGTTTCTTGTGCTTACTATCCCGCTGTTAGATGCCAGCTTATTTTTGTGTAAAAACACAGGCTCTCCAGGGTCCTGGGTTGTCCACTGGCATTCCATCTTTGCTGCCCTATGTTCAATAATCTGAGCTTGTTACTGGCAAGAGAAGGTTATGCTGGGGACCAAAGAATGGGACAAGGAGTGGGAAAGAGCATAGCAAGACATGTTTCCCAAATATACAACAACTCTGCTCAGGGACTAATAGCAGCAGATACTGAAGAAAGATTAAATGATTATGAAAAGCTTTGGACAAGGTGAAAAACAGCCTGTGGAGTTCAGCTGTCCCTGATGGGTGCAGAGGTTCCGTGGGTACAGGGGAGCCAATGTGTGCTCACTGTCCAGGGGGTTGATGGCATCCTGGGCTGCATCAGAAGGGGTGTGACCAGCACATGGGGGAGGAGATTCTGCCTCTCTGCTCCACTCTTGTGAGACCCCACCTGGAGTGCTGCATCTGGCTCTGGGGTCCTCAGCACAAGATGTGGACCTGTTGGAGTGAATCCAGAGGAGACCACGAAGATGATCTGAGGGCAGGAGCACATCTCCTAGGAAGACTGAGAGACCTGGGGTTGTTCAGCCTGGGGAAGGGAAGGCTCTGGGGAGAACTCATTGTGGCTTTCTTCTACCTTAAGGGGCTTATAAAAAAGAGGGAGATGGAGATTTTATGTGTGCAGATAGTAAAACGACATCTGAAAGAGGGCAGGTTTAGATTAGATTAGAATTTCAGGAGGAAATTCTTTACTCAGAGGGTGGTGAGGGCACTGGCATAGGTTGCCCAGAGAAGGGGATGCCCCATTTCTGGAAGTGTTCACGGTCACACTGGATGGGGCCCATGAGCAACCTGATCTAGTGAGTGGCATCCCTGCCCGTGGCAGTGAGGATTGAACTAGATATTCTTTAAGGTCTCTTCCATCCCAAACCACTCTGTGATTCCATGATCCTGCTTGCTGCAATACCTTCAAGGACCCTTCTGGTTAGGAGTAAGAAATGATCCAAAGTCGCTTTTTTTCTCATTCTTCCCTTTAGAGCTGCCACTGCCACCTCCTCCTCCACCTGGGGAGGACGCAGGCTTCTCCTCAAACTGTGCATTTCCACCACCCCCACCGCCCTTTGAAGAACCTTTTCCACCAGCCCCAGATGAAGCTTTTCCTTCGCCTCCTTCTCCGCCGCCTCCTCCTCCACCAATGTTCGATGAAGGACCTGTGAGCAAGGTTCCTGCCCCTCAGGTGAGTGAGGTCCAAGGAAGCGTGGTTTCTGTGATGCTCTGTGAGTTGGGACAGCTTCTCGCTACTGTCTGAGCTCAGCAGCAGGAAGCCCTGAGATCTGGGAAAGCAGGAAATGCTACCACCCGGTGGACCAGCACAGGTTAGGTCAGCTGGCTCTGCGGGACAGGACCCGGGGTTCCTGGTGGACCGTGAGCTGGCAATGCGCCCTTGTGGCAATAAAGGCCAACCACACACTGGGCTGCACTTGTGACAAGGACAAGGATGGTGATTACTCCTCCCTTCTGTGCTAGTGAGATTGCATCTTGGAGGGCTGTATCTGCTCGGGCTCTCTGCTGTAATAATCCCTGTGGAATACTGAAGGAGATGCAATCCAGTGAAAGGTCATAGCAGCCTTTGGGGGTTGGAGCAGAAGAGGCTGCCAAGGCAGGGATCTGACTGAGTCTGCAATACCTAAAGGAGGGCTGGAGAGAAGACACATTCTTCTTACTCGGGCACAACAAGAGACAATGGACGGAAGTTGTGGCAAGGGAAATTCCTCTTGGACGGAAGAAAACCCTGTTCTACTCCAAGGGTGGCTCACTGCTGGTACAGGTGCCTAAAAAGACTGGGGAATCTGCATCGTCGGGAATGTTGAGAAATCATTGCCAGCCTGATGCTGCTTGGGAATTAGCCCTGCTGTGAGCAGTGTTGGACTACAGACGTCCAGATGTCTTTTCCCACCTAAATCTGTCTGAGAGCTTCCTTGGGCTGTGCATTGTCCCACTCTTTGTAGACCTTTGAGACTGTGTCTTGTCCATCCTGACCAGATTGTTATCCATTCAAAGTGAGGAGCAGCTCTGTACCACAGTGCAAAGTATCAAAATCTGCTGTTTTAAGGGAATGATACACCCGTTTCTCTGGCTGTTCCTGTAACATGCTCTGCTCCCTTTTTCCTCATGGATGGTGGTGTAGGTACGTGGCAAGATGAGCAGCATTGATCTTGAGATTGACTCACTGTCTGTAATGTTGGATGACATGGAGAAGAATGACCCCTTCAAATCCCGGGTGAGCTGTCCAGAATGTTGCAGGTGGAAGAAGAGATGACTGGTTTGCTGAACAGAGGTAGTGAGAAGGGTGCTTCTGAAGATTAAAATGTCTGGATAAACCATAGCATGGAAGTGTAAGGCGAAGGACTGGAAAGCATGGATCTTGCAACTTGTTGGTACTGCTAAATACGTCACAGTGTGGAAACTCCTAGCGTTCTGGGTCTGGGATAGCTGCTGGCTGACTCACTGCTAGAGATGGCAGATTTTGTTTTCCACCTTACTGATAACTTCCTGTTTTCTCTCTGCTGCTTCTCTTTACAGATAACTCCAGGATCCACAAGTTCTCTGGAGAAACCATTGGCCCCCAAAGCCCCTGTGGAAATACCATCTGCACCCAAAGATACTCCTCATTCCTTTCCTTCCAAGTTCACACCAAAGCCAAGTGGAAGCTCATCTTTCAAGCCCTCTGCGGTGGATTTGAACCCCACCCCAACCCCATGGGCAGCCCCACAGCAGCGCAAGGAGCCCCAAGCACCAGTCCCTCCACCCCCCTCTCTCCCTTCTGCTCAGCCTACCCCTAAATTCACCCCATCTCCTGTTGCTGGCTCTCCTAAGTCTGTGTCCAAATCAGGTGACAGTGTTCCAGTGGCTCCCTCAAATTCTACAAGACACCCTACCTCCCTTCAGACTCAGTTCACAGCCCCTTCACCTTCAGGCCCCTCCTCTCGACCACAGCCCCCCAATTTCACCTATGCCCAGCAGAGAGAAAGACCTCAAGTTCAGGAGAAGCCACGTCCAACAGAAAAACCTGCTGCTGCAAAAGACACGGTAAGGGGAAGAGCCATGGGACTGGTGTCTTTGGACAGGCAGATTGGGAGTGAAGTTGGGAGGATGAGGGCGGATCTGCCCCAGGCTATGGGAGGCTGTTACCCATGTGAAAGGGAGATGTAACTATAGAGGTGGTGGTGGAGAAGGGTAGGACTTCCTGTAAAGGTGGAAAGGATCAAGCACAGTGGATGGAAGATTGTTCCTAGAGATGAACAGAGGGGACCTGTAAACGCAAGAGAATGAGGTTTATTAGGGACAGGGTGGGAAGGAGTCTATATGTATCCTTTGGGATTGAATGTTTCCTCTTCCTGCAGCATAGACCCACAGGTTCCAGTGCAGATCCTCCTAGGGGGAATTCCTGTCTGACAATGAAGGAGGTAGAAGAGCTGGAGAAGTTGACCCAGAAACTAATGAAGGATATGGAGCATCCACCCCCAGCAGAGGCTGCAACTTCTGGTGCGTTCCCTCAATGGGCAGTGGTAAGATTAAGACTGTGGTGGGTTTTCATCTCTCCTGATCCCTTTCCTTTTCCATTGACAGAGCTCTGCGGCTTCTGCCGGAAGCCCCTGTCACGAACCCAGCCAGCTGTGAGGGCCCTGGACCGCCTCTTCCATGTGGAATGCTTCACCTGCTTCAAATGTGAGAAGCAGCTGCAGGGGCAGCAGTTCTACAATGTGGATGAGAAGCCCTTCTGCGAGGACTGCTATGCTGTGAGTCGCTGGGGTGAAAGCTGCTGGAGGGAGCTGAGCTCACTGTAGTTGTTCTCTCTTGCTTGGCCTTCCTCCTTGCAACTTTGCTTTCTGTGGTGTAGTCTCACAGCGGTGGGAGATTGGATTCATGTGTCTTACTTGGTTTTTTTGGGCTCAGAGCACCTTGGAAAAGTGCAGTGTCTGCAAGCAGACCATCACAGACCGGATGCTGAAGGCCACTGGTAACTCCTACCATCCCCAGTGCTTCACCTGTGTGATGTGCCATACCCCCCTGGAGGGGACCTCTTTTATTGTGGACCAGTCCAACCAGCCTCACTGTGTGGATGACTACCACAGGTACGGACAGAGCACGTGCATGTGGTGTGTGAGAGAAGGCAGAGTCCCTCACACCTGCTGCTTTTTTCTGCAGTATAGGGTTGGGTTGCCCATGTCCTCTGTCGGACATGAAGTTAAAAATGAGTCAGCAAAGTCTTAAGGTGTCTTTCCACCTAAACATTTATTATTCCTCTGCGGCTAATGCCATTGAACAGCACTGAGAAGCCTGCCTTGAATGTCACCACAGTGGTCATGGTCTCCTCCGTGGTTTTGTGTTGCAGGAAGTATGCTCCACGCTGCTCAGTCTGTAGTGAACCGATCATGCCAGAGCCTGGAAAGGATGAGACAGTGCGTGTTGTTGCACTGGAGAAAAATTTCCACATGAAATGTTACAAGTGTGAGGTAAGCCTGGTGGCCCCACTCCTCCCATGTCTCCCATGCCCATCACCAGCAGCTGGGCACCTTTGTTGTCTATGCTGACCAAACACTGAAGTTGTTCTGAATGAATCTGGAGCATTTTTGAAGCACGTTCAGAAAAAGATCAGGCGTTCACAGACCATGGGTTCATGAACAGGGACTGTGCAGGGTTTTTACATTCTCTAGCATCCCTGATACAGCAGCTGCTTATAGGAGGGGAACTTGCTGGGATTGCTGTCCCCTCAAAACAGCATCTCCCATTAGCACCACCAGGGACAGAGGACTGGGCTGTGAGCGATTATCCTGACCCAGTGGGGCGTTTCTTGGATCCTCGAATGCCTTTACCCTGTTCTTGGCCATCATTGAGCTCCTTGCCTCTTCTTTTCCTGTTTAGGACTGTGGGAAGCCCTTGTCCATTGAAGCAGATGAGAATGGGTGCTTTCCTCTGGACGGGCACGTGCTGTGCATCAAGTGTCACACCGCCCGTGCAAAAACAGCGCGCTGAGGAGCTGGGAGGAGGCATTCCCTCGAGACCCCCACACTCAGTACTCCTCCCCTCCCTGCCGTTGTCCTACCCCTCTGCCTGACAAGGCAGACTGCTACCAATGGAGACTAGGCCAGCACAGTTTTTACTCATGTAGGATTCACTGCTCCTAGACTTCACTCTGCACACCCACCAAGAAAGGACCTCTTCTCCTGTCACCGCTTCCTGGCCACAGTGTATTCCAGGCTGGAGGCTGTGATCGAGGTTAGTGCTCAATAGCTGTTCCCTCAAGACTCTGGAGGATAAAGATCAGACCTCCACCACCGCCTGGTGGAAGAAGCAAGAAAGACCTGGTGGCAGGTGGTGGGAAGGGCTGAGAGCATTCTTCAGTTCCATGGAGCCAAGAACGGTGATTTGACTTGAGAAGGTGGAAGCCTACATCTGGGCACCACTTCCTTCTTTTATTTTATATCTTGTGACACCTCATTATCAGGATGTCTTCCTCTGCCTGCTCCCTCACCTGGGTTAGAGTGTGAGGCAGAAAGTAGTGAGAATCTGTTACTGTTGCTGGAAAAAGCTAACCTGCTATAGCTTTTCTGTCTCTAAAGGATTTTACTGGTTAACTGTCTTGTCATTTTTTTCCTTAGCCAGATTAAACTGGCAGTGTTTGAAATACTACTCTGAGTTTGGAAACTTTTTTTTTTTTAAAAACTTCTTCCCCTTCCCAAAATGAATTTTTTCCCAGTGCGGTTTCTGGACAGCCAGGCTGGGCACCAGAGTAGCAAAGCAGTCCAAAGAATGCATGTTTACAAATAAAGACCGTCGTAAGGACGGGCAGCACACGGTGAGGAGGCGTCTCAGTGCGTGGACAAGGATTCAGCAGCCTGAGGAACGTCTCCTGTTCCAGTAGGGTTTCTTTCACTGCTGCCAGTGAAAGCTGCGGTGTAATTGCAATGTACTGTCTGGCTCTAAGTGTTACTGCAGCGAGCCCCATTTCCTGGACTAGAAACTGTCTCAAACTGAACAAGCCTTTTGAATAACAACACTGTCCAACCACTGTTTGCATTCAATAAAATGTGTGGTTTTTTCCATTAAACTGTGTCTGCTGTATTTGTTCAGTCACCCATGAGAGTTGCTGTCTTTGGCAGTAGAACTGCCATTGTATAGCTTTTTTTATACATTGCCAAATGTATAGCTGCTATTCCACCCAGCCTCCAGAGATCAGGAGTCTGAACATGGCCCTTCTCTCTCCACCTCTTGGTCTCCTTTCTAGACTTGTTTTTCTGTGCCTGAAGAGTAGCTCTCATTTAAAGCAGTGGAAGACTGCAGTTCAGTACAGCAATACTGTACTCTGCTTCATGTAGCACTTGTGGATGGGTATTCCAGTGAGATGCAAGTGGATTGTAATAAAAGTGGACACTTTGTTTGCTTTGCCCTAACTATTGCCTCTCAGAATGTGTTTGTGCTCGATGTTTATGGTTCTAAGCATGGAACTGTGATGGTCACTGCAGGCAAAACTCCTCTTTGTACTGAGCACCAATGTTTCTACACTTCAAAGACATGAAACCTACTCTTGATCTCTTGCCAGTTTGGGGAGATCTTTAATGACTCTTTGCAAATTGATCCAGTAAATGTCTTGAGGTTTTCTATAGGATGAGTAGAGAATAAAGAAGTTGTACATTTATTTTTCTTACCCTAGTTGTTGCTAGTTTGTAGGCATGGTTATGGGAGGTTGTTTCTAGACCATGTTATAAAAAGCTCGTGCCCACAAACACCAAGGAGTGCAGAGAAGAGGAACAGTGCTGGAGCAGAGGAGCGCTAACTCTGCTCCTACAGAGCTATCAGAGGACCATAGCCTTGGTGTCTGGGTAGGAGACCTATCCAGTGGAGTCAATGGGAAGGGGTTACCCTGTGGGTTAAAGGGAGGTTAGCCCATCTGAGGGGCATGGGGTGCAGGAAAAGAGCATTTGGGGACTGTACAACACTTGTTACGGGATGTGTAGAGGGGAGATCAAAGGCAGGAAAAGGGAGTGATCAAGGATGGGAAGCACCATTGGAAAAACTGACAGGAAAAGGGCACAGAAGGAGGTGGCTGCACGTACACAGTGTGCTTGTCTGGCCATGCCCTGTGTGTCATCAGTGCAGTCTGTCCTGTCTTCATCATAGCTTTTTTTATTTATTTTTGTTCCCAGTGCACGGAATCTATTCTGTGCAAGTGGATCTAAATGCCAGCAACTGAACAGACCTGAGTGCATGCATATTGTGTGGGGGTGTGTGCCTTGTGTTATCACCAGGCAGAGTAGCTGGTGAGCAGGGTAAGATATTTGAGAGCCGGGACATGGCATGGCTGCAGGTCTGGCTAAATGCTAAGAAGATGTGTGAGAGTCAGCTGCTCCAGCTCCCAGGAGCTACTCTTGGGTCTGGAGACCAGCTGAAAGAGAAGAGTTTGCATCTGTGTGTGAGGACACGGGGAGACCAGCGAATCCTGGAGCCAGCTGCTGGGTAGAGCCAATGCCTAAGGCTAACACTTGGAGGGCTCCAGGGTGTGTGTGCATGTCTGCATGCCCAGCGCTGCAGCAGGGCTGCAGGCCTTGAGGATCCGTGTGTCCTGGTGCCAGCAACTGAGGAGACCAGCTCAGGCTCCAGGGTGTGGAGCCAGCTGCAGGATGGCTGGTCTCGGGCACTAGAGGGATCCATCGTGTATATGTGTACGTTTCCCTCTAACAGGTTCATCCTGATCAGCCAGAGCCGGGAAGAGGATTAGGCTGTTTGTGCTGTGCTTGCATGTCTGCTGTGCTCTCTGCCTCCGGCCAGTCATGTACAGTGTGTGTGCGTTTATATACATGCACACATTATATACTTGGAGATTTTCTGTGCGTGAGTGCCTACTGGGGATACGTGCTCAGGCTTGCTGCTGGCTGTGCCCTGAGGACATGGAACTGAACAGTCTCTTCTCTGTCAGGCCAGCTGATTCAGCAGCTCCTAACACTTGAAGTTGGAAGGGACTTCCCTGCTCAGAGCTGGGTCAACCAGAGCAGGTTGCTTTTTAATACCTTAAAGGATGAGACCAGGATAATCTGTTCCAGTGTTAACAACTCTCACAGTAAGGTTTTTTTCTCACCATCAAATGAAATTTAGTGCATTTTGGTGTGTTCTCACTGCTGCTTCTTTCACTGGATAGCACTGAGGAGTGTCTGGCTCCTTTTTCACTCCCATCAGGTGTTTTTACAGAATGATAATAAAAGCCACCCAAACATTCTCCTCTTGAGGCTAAACAGCCTCAGCTCTCTCAGCCTCTCCTGTCAGATGCTCTAATCCCTTCAAAACCACAGTGGCCTTTCACTGGACTTGCTCCATTAAGTCCATGTCCTTTGTTATACTAGGGACCCCAAAATTGGATGCAACACTTGAGGTGTCTGACCAATGCTGGAATAAAGAGGAAGAAATGCCTCCTTCCAGTTACTGGTGATGCATGGGCTGAAAGGCAGCCCAGGTACTATTGTATTCCTCGGCTAAAAGGCTCTTCTCAAATGGAAGAAAGTCTTCGGAACATCAGTGAGAATTCTTCTTTCTCCTGGACAGTCCAGTCTGCAGGAGAAAGAAGTACTACTCACACATATTTCATCAAACACAGCAGCAGCTGCTAATATTTCTTCTGATTTAGCAATAATCACAGGATCTGTAAAAAGATGGACTTGGCTGTTAGATAGATATGCCTGTAACTGGGCTGAAAGAAAAAAATCTGAAGTGACCAGCTGCAATGGTATCCTTTAATCCTAACGTAATTGCACTTCCATGTTACACCTGCAGTTAAATGGACAAAGACCATTGGCCTAAACAACTAAGGACGGGTGTAAAGACCCTGCTGGAACTTATGTATGCTGAAGGTCTCAGTCACATTTGAAATAAGCCAAAGAATTCTAACACAGCTGCTCTGCCACAGGTTTATTTACAAAATATTATTTACAGACTATAACTGTCTTGAGATCTGATAAATAATAACATTTCCTCCACAGAGAAGGAGTAAGACAGACCACCTACACATTTTTCTGTTACAAATACCCTATTCCAGCCAAACAAGACTACTGTCTCTTTTAAAAAGGGGCAGAGAAAAATGGATACGTAAAGGGTTTTCTGTCCATGGCATAAGAAAAGGTATTAAAGGTATAAGTGTGGAGAGATGTCAATCTCCCCTCTGAAGTGTGCATGTGCAAAATAGCAACATGCTGAGGTGATGTGATCACACAAGTTACAGTGGGGTGTGCTTCTACTCCCAGTTTCTCCTCCAAAGAAAGAAGTACACAACAGGTTGGTGTTCAAGGCAAGAATAGCTGCATTAAAAAATATATGCCTTACCAGCAGCCTTGTGAAGAACCAAATAGTTTGTTCCTGATGCAAAATAAGAAAGACAGAAGGGTGCTGAAGTGAGAAGGAATGTATGCCAAGGAATGAATGAGCCCTGTCTCTACCTGTCTGTCTTCTTGTGCCTGCTCCCTCAATGTCCCGGTCTATCTTGAATCCTCATCTCCAGTCTCAAAACATTATCCACCACCCTCCACCCACTTTGCAGTCCATGTGATACACTGAGGGTCTGAAACTCCAGTATGCAGAGTACAGGGCCTACTTAGTGCTGCACAAAGTGGACTGCAGAAGACAGGGCTGAGAACAGTTTCTATGACCAGAGCTCTGAAACGTACTGATGGCTGCTGTAGAGCTAAAGCAACGGGGAACAGAAATGAGAGCAGGTGGTGTTGCCTCATGAGTTTTTTCAGTTCTGGTTGTTTTGCTTTGCTTGTCCAGTCACTCATTTGGAAGCAATTGCCATAGGAATGATTCCAAGTGATATCTGGTAAGGATGGGCATCTTTCAAGCTTAGGAATGCAACGACTGATCACTCCTTAAAGCCTTGGATGCTGCACAAGATCCTCTTCTGGTGGCCTGGAAGTGACACTCCCATCTGTTTCAAGTCCCTGAAGGAAATGGGAAAAGAAAGAAAAAAATGAATTGCTGTTCTTGTTCCTTAGGGACAAGGGTGTGGGTAAGGACAGAAAGTCACCAAGCATTAGTTCAGAAGGCTTCCTTTCACTCAGTGCCTGCTAATACACCTACCTTTTCTCTAGAGGGAAGAAACTTTTAGATATTCCTGCCCTTCCCTGGATGCCTCTGCCCACCCAGGCAACTGACCTCTCCCACTTTGTGACTAGGCTTGTGCTCCCAGTAAATCAGGACTTGTGATTAAATCAGCTTGTCATAGGGGCCATGTCTCAACCCTTAAGCAGGTTTGTGCCTGCTCATTTGTTTCATGTAACTGCCCTGGTTGGAGCTGGCTGTGCATCCCCAACAAAATTATACAGCTATGTCCTGAGTCCTTCTGAGGAGCCCAGAAAGATTTGCTCTCTGACACAACAGTGCCTGGCTGATGGAGTGGGGGGATATCACTAGTTCATATGGAATTTGTGGCAAGGAAATGATCTTACAAAGTCCTACAAGGGTGGGGAGTTGGTCAGGTTAGAGAACAGTTTGCCATCTATTCTTTCCCATTGCTGTTTGTGTCTCATGTGAGTTCAGAGCAGCTGAAGACCCCTGAAGAGCCTCAAGTTAGGAAATTAGTTTCACAGTTTGAGCTGCTCCCAGATCTGGGCTGATTCTTCCCTTTTAGGTCAAGAAGCCAGTCCACTTCCATTTAACTGCATAGAGAAGGATGGAGAGAAGCCTTCCAAGTAAACATCAGTGCTTGTTCAGATCTCACAGGGACAAGCACAGCTCCTTGTAGCACGGCCGGAGGTGCCCTGTGGGAGCTTGGCCTGCACTTACTCAGCAGTGAGCTCCAGAATGGACTCCATGGTGTCCAGGCCGGCAGTGCGGAAGTTGGAGATGTAGCGCTTCATGCGAATGGATTCCAGCCACTCAGGGATGGATCTGTAGGGGATCCCATCAGATCCACTGCAGCTGGGGAGACGGAGTGTTACCCTAGAGACACATAAACCCTTCGTTAGCCAGGCAACCACCTGAAATGGACAGCACTAGGAGACAGTAGCCAAAGGGCAAGCAGGCACCCTCTGCCAGGGCTGAGCCAACTAATCTGCTCTCTGCAAAGTGAGGTCAGAGCAGGCCAATGGCTCTGCCCTCTATCACCAGGAGACAGAGATGACCACTATCTTCTGCACACAGAGCACTCAAGGTGCATGCTTCCAGTCTGCATTGCTCACACTGCCTCTCCTCCTGCTGGGGACCTGGAGGTGAAGCATCCCAGTTAACCCCTCCTCCTCTGGTGACAGCCTGCTTACCTGGGATCAAAGTCTGCAACAGGCCGGAGGAGTTGGGGACTTGAGATGAAATGTTGCAGCTGTGCCCGGATTTCCTGAAAATGAGGCCTCCTCATTCGATCATGTGACCAGCAATTCTTCATGAGTTCGTAGAGGATAGATGGGCAATCCACAGGCGGGGGGAGCCGGTACCCATCCTCTAAGCTTTTCATCACCTGCACAGAGGACAGAGAGAAATCTGGGCAAGAGTAAAAACTGCAGAAGAGGAGTCAGAAACCTCCAGGAGCAGCCATTCACCACTTCACAGTGTACAGCCAGGGAGGCATTGATGCAGATTACGTGTGTATGACACAGGGTTTGGGCAGCACAGCACAGGACGAAGACACCTAAGAGATGCCAAAAACTGAAGTGGCATATGCATGTATTTTCAGTCCTTTACTAGTTTAGCTCCCATTTGCCACTCAGGACACGTTCATGAGAAGTGAGGACAAGTGAGGACCAAATGGTCCTGGCACAGGCATAGTGAGAGAAGGGGAACCAGACTGAGGAATAATTTCAACAGCATGTTCTGAGCCTAAAATGAGACCAGACATAATGCACCAGAGCCAGAGGAAGGAGAAAACAAAACCAGAGGAGAATATCTCCTGATCCAAATGCCATAGCTGATTGAACCACTCTTAATTTGGCTTATTGCTGTTGACACTTCAATACTTATTACCCTTGACTTGGTTGCACTGATTTGTAGCAGGGAGGGAAACATAGTAGTTATGTGCTCAAAAGAAAGTCAAGACTGCAGACTGAGGGGGATCTACAGAAGTTGGGCCCACATGCCTCATTTATTTTTTAAATCAGCCCTTGCACTCAGTGTCTGTTACCTCTTGATTGGCCATGTGTCCATATGGCTTGTCACCAAATGACAGCACCTCCCACATGACAATTCCAAAGCTCCAGACATCACTGGCTGAGGTGAAAATCCGATGAGCAATGGCCTCTGGGGCTGTCCATCGGATAGGAATCTTACCACCCTGTAAAAAAGCAGAAACATAATGTATCCAGCATATATCATTGAGTTGTATTTCTCCAGTGTTTTCATGCAAGGACCTTACAAAGCAGCTCAGAGATTGGGCCCACTTCATTTGAAGTGACATGTAACCACCCCAGGGAAATTTCTCAAAAGGAGCAAAATATTCTTGGAAAGTAAATGAGTTTAAGTCTGTTCAGTTGAACACTACACAAAATCTCTGCTGTGAGAGTGAAGAGCCTGACACCAGTCACAGCCCTGCTTTGAAGGACATCATGCATTAGAATTACTGGAACTTTCATTGAAAGAGACATGGAGATGACTCTAGTCCAAAACCCTGATCACAGCAAGGCTATCTTCTAAGCTAGATATAGTAACTGAGTCCAAGAGATCAGACCTTATTTTTCTTCTCATTTTAACACCTCAGTCCCTCTGAATTTCTTAGCAAACTGAATCAACCTGGACTCCAGGGACAAAAGTACCATCTTCTGAACCATCCACACCATGACTCACAATTTTACTACAGGCTTTCTTCAGAGACTACAGTTAATTTACAAGGCTGAAAGACTGGGTTTGCGTTACCTTGGTTTCATAGGTTCCCTCTGCGTCATTCTCCAAAATCCGTGAGAGACCGAAGTCAGACACCTTGCACTGGAGACTGCGTGTTACCAGGATGTTACGAGCAGCCAGATCCCGGTGCACATAATTGTGTTCTGAAAGGTAGGTCATGCCAGAGGCTATTCCCTGCAGCATGCTCACAAGCTGCACAGGGCTAAATTTTTCCTCATTCTCCTGCATGGAAGAAGAAGTGAGAGACGTGACATTGATCCTCTTGGTTTCTAGTCACTGACCCTGTCAGCTTACAAAAGCAGGCAGTCATGAACAAGCAAAAAGGCAATGCTGCAGCCCAAAGGCCCCAACAGGTTCTCACTAAAGGACTGATGGTGGTCTCCAGAGTCATCATTAGGCAGCTGCATTTCAACTACCAAAGACACCACTCTGCTCACTGAACAAACTGGATGGTATCAAGCTTCCGCTGCTGACACTGGAAATGTCAGTAAGCAGAAAGTAAGTGGATGTATGGATCTTATTTCTAGTTTTATTTTAGGGCCCTAAATCCAGGTCAAGTGCAAGTTCTGGCACTACACAAGCCTATTATAGATTGGAGTTTCTCACCCGGAGGAAGGTATCCAGTGCTCCATTTTCCATATACTCAGTGATGATCATCATTGGCCTCCCTTGAGGAAGATAAGAGGGTTTCAGCCTTTTTCAAATTCTCCTACTCATGCCTTTCAATGCTGTCCATATTCCCCAACAGAGAGAACCATGTCCAACCCCAGTAACACCCCCACTCCACTGGCACAGCTGGCTGCCCCTTCTCCTTAGACATCTCCCAATGATCTTGTGCTCCTCCTTATGTCTCACACATAACCCTGCAGCATCCCTTACACTATCCCGACTCCTCATCTACTCACCAGCCCTAGAAGATCTCTCCTAACAGTGGCTCAGGACTCTGTTGGAAATCCATACCTCTCCTCCCTTCCTCATTCTCTGACATTGCAATGCCTGTCTTCTCCCAGAACAGCCTCTCTGGCAGCAAACTCACTAAGAAAGGCCTGAGAAATGTGCCAGTTTCTGCTCTCATCCCAGGACTCTCTCACACACACTCTTACTCACTTTTGGTGACAACTCCCTCCAGACGCACAATGTTTGGGTGATTGAACTGCCCCATAATTGTTGCTTCACGCAGAAAGTTCCACCACTGCGAGTCTGAGTATGTTGATTTCAGAGTCTTGATGGCAACCACAATACGTTCTTTCCCTGGGAGTCGCAGGGACCCACGATAGACCTCCCCAAACTCCCCTGAAGACAACCAGAGGCAAAATGTCACAGATGAACTCAAGGATGGGTAGCAAAACAACAGTGTGGGGAAACTGAAAGATGGGGAGAGCAATAAGTAACTCACCCTCTCCGATCACATTCTCCATAGTGACACAAGAGACGTCCAGTTCCTTAGTGAATTCCAGGACTCCTCTGCTGGGGTCATCATATGGTTGCAGGTCTACATAGGGTTTCAACCAGACCTTCTCTATGGTAAAGGGACACAAAAGAGCAAATTAACCTGTCAGCTCTCTGGACAACCTTTCTAAAGAATAACTACAAAAGCAGAAGTGAATCCATGGGCTTCTGACAACAGCAATAAAAAAAATCTACCAAACCTACATTTGAAGAGTAGAATTTGTGGGAAGAGGCAAATTACATCAGATAAGCCATGCCAGTGTCTGGTTTGAAACTAATATTTCTTTTCATTCCTTCCAACACATTCCAGGCTTCCCCGTGGTTTTATTACCCCTTTGAAGCTCACCTCGCTCAAAGCCTGAAGTATTGTAATCTGGCCGTGCGTGTCTCCGACGAGCCCTCCTGGAACATCAGAAAGAGCCGTGAAAATAAAATGGTCAGCAGATAGCAAAGGAAAAAGCAAGATTTCCAGGGTGTCTGCCCTAGTTGGTTAGGGACAGAGTTCAGGGTAGCATAGAGCAAAGTGGAACCAGACACTGCAGCTACGTGGAAAAGTAGGGCTGGTAATAAAATGTGGCAGTTCATTAACATTTAGAAATGGAGCTTTGTTTTCATACAGGGAGTTTTGTGCTGAGTTACAGATGAATTTCTGTTTATTTTATGTTTTCTGTACACTTTCAGTAGAATATCTGGTCTTCTTAAAACCAAGCAATAGCAGCCTTATAGACATTGAGAAGGAAAGTAGAATTCTGTATACGGGTAGAGGACCCCAGTAGTACTGGTATATGGAAAATGGTTTGAAATGATTGGATACATGTATTACCACTCAGCTGGTCAGCAGCTATAGAAATGATTGTACCGTAACAATGTTTTTATTCCTCTGTCATGATAACAATATGATGCTGCTGGATTATAACAAAACTGAGAAATCACCACACTTCCCTGTTTCCAACAGCAAATATTATCTTACAATATCGATCCCTCCAATCCTGCTAATCAAAAATACTTACTGAGACCCTTTCCATCTTGCTGCAGCACACTGGTGTTTTTCTTCTCTAACTAACTTTTACCTATACAATATCCTGTAAGAAATCAGGAGCTCCCTTTCTCAAGCTCCCATAGCTCAGCTATTCCTACATCTATACCTTTTTTAATACCAAAAATCAATACTTACTTTCGCCGAAACGTGAGAAATCCCAGGATTAGCCCAATAAATAGGAGAACTCCAAAGATAATAGAGANCCCATCCTGATGAGTGTTCCCCCTGGATGGGCCTGTCTTGGTTTACAGAATGTGTTCTGGAGAGGACCTTGGTGTCTGGGGCGTTCTGACCCCCAACTGCGAGGCTTCCAAGATGTTTGGTCTCTTGGCTTAATGGAACTTTGGGTCTAAGCTAGTGATCAGACTTGGGGAATTACAAGTATGTGGGCTAAAAGCACCATGGATACATAAAAGCTGTATAAAAGGGTATATGAAAGGGTATATAAGAGGGGTATATGAAAAAGAAAAAAAATCATCATGGCATCACTATCATACTGTTATTCATGTGCGTGGAGCACCTTCTGGTGGTTATCTGGTTGACTCTTATCTACAGTCTCAGTCTTCCAGTTGAGTAATTTATCCCCTATGTCTGATTTCCTACTTAAATTCCACTGACACTTTCAAAAATGAAGAACAGATGTTCCTTCTCTCCCACTCCTCTCCAACAGTCCTTTCAGGTCAGGCCCTTCTTCCTGTTCAGTACCTGACTTAAACTATGGAGAAGCAAAGACATGATTTTCCCCAACAGTCTAAAGTTACTCTCTTCCTGTTCATGAAATTAATTACATACTCCCCTTCCATCAATATCTGGGGCTGGTCCTTTGCCTAATTACCCTGACAAAAGGCCCTGTCTGCATAGGACTCCTGAAACAAGTACTGACTTACAAACTTGCAGTCTAACATCATATTCCTGTTTTCTCAAAACTGAGCATCAAGTGGTTTCATTTTGAGGTTGGATAGCTCTCAGACAGTGTTCACATAACACAGGCTGTCTCCTTCCATTTAGGTTTTCAAGCTAAAGCTAGGCATTTCCACAAAGTATATTTGAATTCATCAGAGAAAATGCTAAGTTACCTCTGTTGGTGTTTTTAAAACTTATTTCCCATAATTTAAAAAATATTTTAAAAATTTAAAATGCATTAATGAAAAAGTAATGAGAATTGACATCTTTTTAATATTCTCCCAAAAGAGATTTAGACAAACAACCAGAAGAAAGAAAATCCCCAAATATTTTTTTTTTTTAATAAAGGAGCAGATTTTAAAGCAAGGAACAGATGATACAGAGCACTGTGTGGGGAAGTGTTTCCTAACATCTAGTCCAATGGTCAGCATCCATAAAGCCTAATTAACACTAGTTATTCTTCCTCTGATGCTGATTCATCCCACTAAAATTATTAAAAATCACCAGCTTAGTTAAGCAGAAATCAAGAGGCAGAGTTAAGGTCCTTGTTTTGTTAAAATCAAAAAGCTAAGATTTGCTGGGTGAAATAGTATCTTTTATTAATAAAATCGACAAGCTTTTAGACACATAGGACTTCTGCAGGAATTTAAGGGATCTAAATTATCAAATTCAGATTTAAATAAAAAATTGCCACTCATTGCCAATCCTGCTACACTAATATTCCTAGACTGTAACAGCTAAATAAATGCTTCTAGTATTATCAAACAAGAACACTCATTAAAGGAAACCTTGCTGGCACTTCTTTTTAATCCCTTTCATAGTCACAACACTTTGTCTTGGCATGATGAGGTGATCAACTTTTATTTGAAATAAGACATAATCAATGAAAGTATTTTCTAACTTACTCTTTCTTAATCAAAACAATTGTGAAGAATTTTTCTCAGTGGCACAAACCATCTCTTTGGGCAGACCTACATTCAGGAGCTGGACTACATACAGTGGAACTGATAAAGCTGGAAAAAATAGTGCTGAGGTCCTCTGAGTTCTCCTTTTCACTAAAGGCACACGAAAGGAAGCATATGGTAATCATTTGACCAGCATACAAACTTAGAAACATTAGCCAAAATCAAAATGTCTGTCAAGAACTAAATGAAAGTCTGGTTAGCTATTGTGCCAGTACAACACATTAAACTGAGACTGATCACATCTGAATGGGAAAGTACAAGTGAATTTTATAAGACAGCAAGGAGGCAGGAGAAATGCCTTTTGTCTTAACAAAGCAACAGGCTTGCCTCTGGTGACAAGGAACTCAGGAGAGTGGTGTCTGTGCCTCAGAACATGAAAAAAGATCCATGTACCATGTGAATATACAATCTGATGGGGAGGTGAGTTTCTCACAGATGAGATACCAGTGCTTGTCCTTTACCTGGCGGAAGGGTGCGAAATTCCTGCTCCGCGGAGTAGGGCCCAGGCCCAAGGGGTGTGATGGATCTCACACGGAGCAGGTAGGCTGTGTCTGGCTGCAGGTCTCTCAGAGTGACATTCGGCTCAAGAAGGTGCTTCACTGTGTAACGTGCCTCCTCTCCCTGCAGGAACCAAACAGGATCAAGTAACAAACGCATGCTGAACAAGAGGACACTTCCACCCCTCTGGGTGAAAGGGGGAAGCGCAAATCAGGCAGGCCTTACCTTCTCAAAGAACATGACTTCATACTCCACTGAGGTCCGGCTGCGTTGCCGTGGGGCAAGCCAAGAAACAGAAAGGCTACTGTCATCTCTCTGTGTCAGGATAAACTGGGATACTGTCACTGGAGCTGCAGGGGAGAGAACACAACATGAGGGAGAAATACAAACATAATGAAAACCAGGTCCTCTCTCCACCAGCAGCTCTGGTCATACCATGCAACTGAACTGAGTCTCATTGCCACTGCCACTCCCTCATCCTTCTCTCGTGTGGTGGAAGAGAAATGAGGTCTCCAGTTGTAATTAACTGCTTTCCGTGCATAGTGCGCTTCTGCCCCAACAGTGGAAGCATAACTCTGTTTGGCCCTCAAAACAAAATCAACGTTCCAAGAAATCACATTTATTCCAGGACTGCACTGAAAGTGTCCAATTTGAAATAAAAATGTTAGGATTTTATGCTCCTACACCAGCAGTAGCACAGCTATCCTATGTAATGATTTATGAATGCAGCTGCATTGCGTAAGGGTACAGTGAAACTCAGTGCTCAAAATCTCTCAGCTGACTGCAAATGCATGCTGTTCATGAATAAAAAGATAATTCTCAAGGGTCTGCAAGGACTGAGCAGTTAAGCCTGGTTCTCTCCTTGTCCTTCATCGTCATCAGGAAGTGATGAGGCAAGCCAAAAGTAGCTCTGCTTTTCTAGCTTAGAGTTGTGCTGCCCCCGCATAGCATTAGGAAGAAAAGTCATATTTTGTTACTGAATTAGAACCCAGGGAATGCACCAAGGGCTGTTGAGCACCGTGATGTCACTTTTCTATAATCACATTTCATGGTGCTCTGGAAAGTATTTACAGGACAGCCAAACTAGCCAGATTGAAGCTAACCTACAGAAATGTGTCAAGATTTAACATCCTCATCTCTCCATGCTTCCAAAACCTTTTCTTTTCCAGTTACACCAGGGTTTCTGTTGCGTTTGGTGTTTCACAATATCTGAGTCACGGGAAGTATTTCGTGACACAGCCCTCGTTCTTCCTGTCACACAGGTAACAATACTTGGGCTGTGTGACAGGGAGGGCGTCATCCTCGTCACCTCTCTTAAGTTCTTGGCGGATTCATAGCTCCTGGTGGATAATGATTACTGCTACTTCGATTTGCAAGGAATATGACTAATGGACTTTATATGCCAGAGGCAGAGGTACTTTAGAATCCTTATCATGCCATACCAACACATGTGTCAGGCAGAAGGAGAAGATGGAGAAAGCTTAAATATTCACAGAGATTCCTCTTCCTTTTCATGATGATCAGGAAGAAATTCTCTCTGCTTCTGCTAACCTGCATGTCCAACTGAGACCCAGACAGCTGGAGCAGTTCTCTGTGGAGCAGGTCCCATTCCTGAGACACCATTACGGGCTTCCACAGTGAATGTGTAGTTGGTGTAAGCTTCTAGGCCATCCACATCCACTGCAGGCTTTGTGAGACCAGAGGCACTGGGGGAGAACACCACACCAGCCTCACAGGGCTCACAGGACGGGAAATGGCAGCGCTGACAGAAGACCGTGTAAGTCAGGTCCTTCCTCCCGCCGTGGTCGCTGGGTGGCTGCCACCACAGACTCAGCTGGGTGCCAAGGAGGGAGAAGCTGACATTGCGGGGCGCCGAGGGCGGGCCTACAGGAAGCACAGAAGGAAGTGTTAGATCCAGCTGTTAATGCCCAAAGTTCTGTGGCAGCTTCCCATTTGCTGATGCATTTCAAATGGAGCCCTCTCTCCACTCCAGCCTCTCCCCTCTCTGATGTCTCATCCCCATTTTCTAACCTTTTGTTTCTTTTCCCATATCCTTGTTCAAGGAATCATAGAATGGTTTGGGTTGGAAGAGACTTTAAAGATCTTCTAGTTCCAGCCCCCCTGCCATGGGTAGGGACACCTTTCACTAGACCAGCCCCATCCAAGCCCCATCCAACCTGGCCTTGAACACTTCCAGGGACGGGGCACCAACAACCTGTTCCAGTATCTCATCACCCTCATCGTAAAAAATTTCCTCCATATGTCCCATCTAAATCTACCCGCTTTGAGTTTAAAACCATTGCCTCTTGTCCTGTCACTACAGGCCTTGGTATAAAAACCCTTACTTCATTTTTTTTGCAGGCCCCACTAAGTATTGAAAGGTCACAAGATGATCTCCCCAAAGCTTTATCTTCTCAGGCTGAACAACCCCAACTCTCTCAACCTTTCCTCATAAGAGAGGTGTTCCATCCCTACAATCATTTTTAGGGCTCTCCTCTGCATCTGATACAATAGGTCGATGTCCCTCTTGTCCTAGGGGCCCCAGATCTGGATGCAGCCTGCCAGATGAGATCTCACAAGGGCAGAGTGGAGGAACAGAATCCCCTCCCTCGACCTGCTGCCCACATGCTTTTGATGTAGTCCAGGATATGCTTGGCTTTCTGGCTACCAGCTCACGCCCAATTTCTCATCCACCTGTAGCCCCAAGTTCGTCTCTGTGGTGCTGCTCCCAATAAGTTCATCCCCCAGCCTGTGTGGATATTGTTCTTTCTTTTTATGTGCAACTCACGGGTGCAAGCGATGCTCTGGCCCTCCGAAGGTGCTCGGTAGAAGCCTGCATTGCAGGAACAAGACGTAGCCCCTGACTCGTTGGACATGCTGTTAGGAGGGCACTTCAGGCAGCGCTTAGCATCTAGAGAGTGGCGGTAGAACCCTCGCTGGCAGGCTGTGGAAGGGCAAACAAGCCAACATAAGATAATCAATAAACCCAGATAAACAAAAAAACCACCTGGCAGTTCTGTTCAGCTTCTTGAACACTCCTTTATCTGCTTCCATTTTCTTAGTTCACAGAAATATTTAGGTTGGAAGGAACACCTGGCAGCCACCTAGATCAATCATCTCACAGCAGACAGAAAGAAGATGCAAACTCAAGGTAGCATCAGTATTATGACAGGACTTGAACATTGAAGAAGGGGGATCTCATTCCTCGCAGATGCTGTATGAATACGGAATCCAGTCAACCTCAGAAACTTCTTCCAATGTAAACACAGATTGGTCCTCACCTTGCCCTTCAAACTTTCCACACCATAAATAAGAGCCACAAATAGTAGGTACAAATCCTTGCACTCCTCAGTCCTCTGCTTGCCGACTTCATATGGGATAGCCAGTAGGCTTTTTAGTAGAAGCATCTTTGCTGCTTCCAAGTGTTGTACCAAAGCATCACCTAGCAGGGCCCTGGGGAATATCTAGGAAACTATCATTTCACCTAACAGCATTGAGTGTAACTGGCTATGGAGCCAACACAGACTGCAAGAGAATAGGTGTCACGTGTTTTCTACTTCCAGTCCTACAAAAATGAGCAGCCAAATTCTCTAAGTATAACATCTGAGAACCTGTTTTTGCTGCGTTACTGTTAGTTCAATCTGCAGAAGCACTGGTCAGCTTACCAGTCATCTCAAGGTCACTGCTTCACCTCTACAGCTGTGTAGCAGGGAGGAGAAAATGAGTGACGGAGCTCAAGGCAACCTGTGAATTTAATGGTTTGCCAACCTGTGCTAAATGAATCAAATGTTCTTCAGCTAAAGAAACAAGTTATTGCTAATCAGATAATTGAGAAATCCATACACTCATTTTCTGTCAGAGCTACCACGTTGCATTTAACTTACGCATTGAGGGAATGACCCTTTTCATATTGCCCTATAAAAGCAACAATATCCTGTGTAATCCCTCAGGACATCCCAATGGAGAAAACCATCTGTTCAGGAGCCTCATACAAATGGCTTACTGTGGTGGAGCATAGCATAGGAAATGATTCTTTATCCATAAGACAAAAAAACAACCCAGCCATTCCTACTGTGTGACACAGAGGAACACCTGAGGGACCTTGAAAACTTTCCACTAACACAGGCCAAACAAGACTACTCATCATCAGTCTGCAGGAGGGATGCTTAAAGAGCCCAGAAAAGAGAAATAATCACAAGTAGGAGCAACCAGCACCTTCTGATTCTGGGAAATGACAGAACCACTCAGGAAAGTCTATCATTCTGTGATGGAATCATGCAACTATGTGATTAATGACAGAAAAGGCCATTGAAAATAATTAAAAAGCTCAAGTATTGATTGTCACAGACCAAAGAGATTCCATTTATATTCCAGATCAAATCATCTCTTTGAGAAACAGGCAGTAAAAGTTACTTTGATCTTAAGGCTGCTCACAACTGAGAACATTTCTATGTGCTGGACTGAAGATGAAAGTTTTGAGGCCTCCTGCCACTTTGCTCCAGCAGAAGATTTAAGAATGCCTGACATTGGATCAGTTTGGGTCAGGAGAGCTTTGACATGAAAAACAAAGGAAGTGCATGGCCACGTTCTTGTATAACATGGAGGTTCTGATGTTGCCTGCATAATAATACCTGCCACAAATATGAGACAATATACACACACTCCTATCAGGCTGAGAGAACCTGCAAGTAAATTATGGAAAATTTGGGTTGAGGACCTTTGCAGGAATCAGAGACTCAATTAGGTTGGAAAAGATCTCTGAGATCATTGAGTCCCACCTGTGACCAAACACCACCATGTCAACTAGACCATGGCACTGAGTGCCACATCCAGCCTTTCCTTAAACAACTCCAGGGATGGTGACTCCGCCAACTTCGTGGGCAACCCATTCCAATGTCTAATC
>VYXC01009328.1:272915-297641 GCA_013397175.1 Platysteira castanea
GACTGATCCCCATCTGGCTACCCCTCTCCTTTCAGGTGTTTGTAGAGAGCGATAAGGTCTCACCTGAGCCTCCTTTTCTCCTGGCTGAACCCCCCCAGCTCCTCCTCATAAAGACGTATGCTCCAGGTAACTCCTGCCCCAGGAGAGCCTCTGTTCCTCCAGCTCTGAGCTCCAGCGCCACTCTAGCCCACCGCCCACATCTGCTGTGCCCACCGGCGGCGCCGAGCCCCTCCGAGCGGGAGACAACACCCTGGCAGAGAGACCGCAGGGCGGGAGCTACACGGGGCACTCCGGCCGAAGGCACAAACCCAGGAGCCGAGGGCAGCAGCGGGACATCGGCCGCACCCGGCGNGTTTCCCCGGGCCTTGGGCACCCGCTCCGGGCGGCGTGATGGGAAGAACAAGCCTGGGAAAGGGCCTGTTCACCGAGCACCAGAGGGCAGAGAGGATAGCTGGGGCGCTTCCTTCATTCCCTATTCCTACAGGTGCTCCTCGTGGGTCCGACTGCCGGCCGGGCCGGGCGGGCTGCAGGCACCAGACCGGGGCTGACGGGGAGCTCGGCTCACCTGCCGCCCTGCACAGCCCAGCAAGGAGCCAGCGCACAGGCCGGGGCACAGCCAGCCTCCGTGGGCACAGCAAATTACATACTTGAGGAAGTTAATCACGAGCTCTGGGTTTATGGGCAGCAAAGTCTGGATGCTCTGGGGCAGGCACAGCTTTTCTGGGACTGTGGAGTGGCTGAGCCATTCTGCATTCAGCAGGCCTTTATACAGCTGGGAATTCACTGAGAGGTTGAGGGAACTGGTTAAGAACCGAAACCTCTGGCCTTCTGTTGTCTCCCGTGCAGTAACAGAGGTCGGGTTCTTTTGCCTGTTAAAAGGCAAAGGTGCAGATTTCCCTTTTTTTTTTGCTCCCTACTCTAGGCAAAACTCAGAATTAGATGACACTGCCAGGTCTTCCATCCTGTCCCACTTTACATGTCTGAAGAAGAAGTCCTCCCATGTTCTGAGGACAAAGTAAAAGCTGTGATTTCAGTCTTTATCCTGACCTGGATTGCTCCCAGTCCATTGCAGTCTGGTCTTTTCTGCTGAGGGAGAGGATCCTAAGATATCCCCCTGCATTCACCTTCTCCCCTGATGCTCCAATGAGACACTGTTCTGGTCACGAAGTACCTCTCCCTACTCCTGCTAGGTTCTCCCCTCTTCCCTTCCTCTCCTGGGAGACCTCCCCAGTCCCTACTAATCCTACAAAAGATACTTCTGGCTGCAGCTGTACTTGGGCGGAGTGGGATGAAAGCACAGATGTAGAATGAACCTGTGCTGCGATAGCAGTTGAGGCTTGTCCAGACATGACAGCTTCCCTGCCCCTTCCCAGAGGAGTGCTCTCAGGAGGGTGGGGAGAGCTCTGTAGCACCTAAGTGGAAAAACTGGCTGGGCTGTGCAAGGAGAGGGGATTGCTGGAGGAGGGCAAGGATCTTGTGCTTAAACCTTCTCCAGCTCCCCAAGCAAAATGAGCAGCAAGCCGTAGGGATTCATAGAGACACCAGGTCCCTGTAGCAGAGCAAAGCAGAGACATGGGGCACCTGCTGAATCTGAGAGCACTGTGTGGATCCCTATGGCCTTAGTCTTGCGCCATACAGCTCTTGCAACAAGAGCAGAGATGTCCTGCCTTTTACCTCCCTCCCTGCAGTAGTACATATCCCCCAAAACACCACATGTCCTCTCCCATGACAAACTAAGTCACCTTAAGAAGCTGAATCTTGTCCCCTCTGCAGCCAAGGGAGAGCCCTGCAATTCTTACTCCAGCAACCCTTGCTCTGACTCCAGCACCCTGGTGACTTTTGCTTGCTAATTGCTCTTCTTCAGAAGAGCAGACACCACGGTATTGTAAAATATGCTTTACATGGTTTCCCAAGGCAGAAGAGCCATCCCAGTCCAAGAAGAAGTGGGGACAGAGGAGAAACCTGTCCCCTCTGCCTCTCCGCTTTCTAGTCATGGGACAAATACCCTGCTCTGTGTGTCTGACCCGTCTGCCCTGGGAGAACAAGGCTGCTGTTTAAGGGTTGAGAACCAGTTGTTGAGTGAGTCAGTGTCAATCACATAGTTACAGCTCGCAGAAACTAGCTCCAGAGCTGAAAGCTCCTGGATGAAGCCCAAGAGGGAGTGGAGAGGTGTGTGCAGGTCTTACACCTGACACATGAGGAGCAAAATCACAACTGAAAAAGAGAGGGTAAGGAGAGGGTAAGGAGAAGGAAAGATACAAGATACAGAGGGTAGGGAAGAGAGTGGTGGACCACACTAACTCTCCTGATTCCCACTTTCTGCTTACAGATACTCTGATCTCCAGCTTTCTGGAATCTCTCCCATGGCCTACAGCTAGTGTCTGCATACTCACCTACGCAGCTCCCATCGACTTCCTCAAACCCCACAGCACAAAGGCATCGGCCCACTGGTACCAGCCACTCCCCATCAGTGCTGCAGTGCATCCTGGGGGGAGAGCCCACTTCTTCAGCCGCGTACTCCACGCAGACCCCAGGCACTTCCGTCAGCCCCTCTGACCCTGCCAGCGTCTCTGGAAAGCGGGCCAGGCCCCGCACCGCCTCCGGGCAAGTCTTGTAATACACTCGGACAGACACCATGGCCACGCAAGCCCCAGAGTTCTGGAAAGCCAGGTAGAAGCCCCGGCGAGAGAGCTTCCCAATGGGGCACACTTCTGTGTTCAGCTGCATGGCCCCCGACTCAATGTCTCTGCTTGTGAAACTTCGATCTGCTGCCACCGTGTTGAGCTACATGAAAAAGAGAAAGACAATAGCTTTACCATCTGAGCAGACCACAGCAGCTGAGATACCCATGCCTCTCAAGCCTCTTTTACACTAAGGCCTTGTAGGGGCTGTCTGGTCGACTGCTTCTAATGCCACTGCACTGCATGCTTTCTTTGCACTTGGAAGACGTGTTAAAAATGGGGCGGGCATCTTTTCCTGCCTCTGTACCTTCCATCATCTCCTTCAACTGCTTTGTAGTGATTCACTGGTCTCCTACAGTACCCTGTGTTCTGAGTCTCTGATTTCAGAGGCCTTTAGGAACTGCCCCTTACAGGAGCAAATCTCTTTTCTGTGATAATTTTCTTTGTTTGCAAGTTGCGTGCAGTGAATTCACAACACCACTCAAGAGCTGTGCTTTGAAACCAACCAGGGAATTACAGCCACCTGTTTTTAGGCTGTAGTTGCTGCAGTTCAGATCATCTGCTGTAAGGTGCTCCTTGTGCAGCACTCAACATATTTCAGCATTGTAGGTACTTGGGTGGAAAAATGCTCCCCTGCTTTTGCATTCCCACTGCCTCTGCAAACAAAGGATGGGAGTGAGTGAGTGACTGAGGATACTTTCCCTGCTCTTGAGCAAATGGGAAAGGCCTCTGTGACACCCTGTGACATGTAAGGGCTGGACTGCAGGTGGGGTGGCCTTTCTTCTTGGTGGGAGAGCCTGATAACTGATCCTCTCCTCCGCAGGCCCCTTCCCATTGTACAACACCACCCACTCCTTGTAGCTGGATGGGAGATGAAAGGCTCTGCAAAGCAGCTGCGTTTGGCAGTGGGATCATAAGGCATGTTTAGGAGTTGTGGAGGTATCGCACAAACTCATGCTGTAGGCTGCAGAGGAGGTGGAGGAGCACTGGGGAGGGAGGGGAATCAGTTACCACAGTTCTGCTCTGCCTGTGGTGGCCTTTACAACTCTTTGTTTTCATCACACCCCATTTAAACTGCAAAGGAAAGGGCAGTCAAATAATTTAGGTCTGTGGCTTCTATTAAAACAGAACTGGCTTACAAAATTTCCTCTGAAAAAAACCCCAGAGGTTCTCTATTCTGCAATTCCAATGTTTCCACGGCAAGAGGGCACAACGTTGAGGAAAACAGCAGGTAAAATATAGCAGTGCTAAATACCTTCACACCAGGGAGAATTTCACTGTAGCAAGCCATCACCTCCAGGTTTATAAAATAAGACCTGATATCTCATGGCAATCAGAGTAAATGATCAAGACCACTGAGACCTGAATTGGATTCTGTTCTTTGCTTGGTCTAATCTTGTTTTATTACCTAAGGCAAGTAAAATTCCTTTAGTCTCTGCTTTACTGTTTCTAAAAATTGGTGTAACCATCCAGCCCTGTCATAACCCTTTAGAATCCTTACCTATGTGGTGTCTGGTCAAATAAAAGGTTACGCAGAACACAGGTCTGATCTCATTTGAAACCTCCTGTGCCTCCTGTGGCAAAGACTGCTCTGAGCATCGCAGAGGGCACTGGGGGTAAAGTTTACTCTAAGGACAACATTTATGATCCATGCCCTTCCCCAGATGCTGGTTCTCCTGACCTGTCCCAGCCAGCAGGACACACCTAGCTTAAGCTAAAAGATATGACAAGTTTAAGCTGAAAGGTATGACTCAGTCTTCACCCCCAGCAATACAGACCTTGGTGAACAGTGGGCGGCGGAACTGGATCCCAACATCTTGTTCAGACTCCATGTAATAGAGGTTGAAGGTCTCTTTGCAGGTCACCACTTCACCTTTGAAGCTCTTGCAATCCCTCACAGTAAACTTTAGCTCCACATAAATGCGGGAGGCTGCCTCACCCCGATAAATCCAGTTGGTGCGAAGCCAGTGATCGGTGTCACCCTCGGAAAGCACACTGCAGTCCTGGTACATATAGATCGGGGTACCATTTATCATCTGCTGCACTTCACTCCACTGCTCCCAGGGGAGAAGAAAACACATATTGTTAGAGAGATGTGAGAAGCAAGTTTCACTTCAAATATGACAAAATCTTGCCTAAAAATCAATTCTTCGAGGCTCAAAGGGTTCAAGGCTCAAAGCCTGGCCAGCTAAAAGGTCTCTTACACCCAGCAAAAGCTGCACCTGGTCTAGAGCTGCCTAAACTCTGTACATAGGGAGCAAAGAGGATCCTGCACTTAGGATCTTTGTACATCCCCTTCATCCTACCTTGGTTCCAGTTTACTTCTTTCATGCACTGCCTTATCTTGGAGATTGAGAAAAAGACCCACTACTCCCATGTACTGGCCACTTCTCTCTGCCACAGTTTACATTCAGAGTGTACAGTAGGACCAACCAGACCAGGACTATTATCTGCCCCTGGAAATAATGCACAGCATTTGGGAGTAAGAGAAAAGACAGCCTGGCATAGTAGGAAGGTAAATTGCAGAAGGACTGTTGTAGAGCAAGCACTCATTAACTTGGAGTTCATGCTTCTTTAAGTGGGATATTTTGCAAAACCTAATTTAACTATTAAAACTCAGTTGATTTTCCTGACTTCATATTGCATTTAAGTTCTGAATCTTCCCCAGGCAAATAATGGCTGAGAGGAAGACATGGGCCCAGCTGGTTATATGACCTCACTAACACTATTTGCATTAATCCAATAAAGTTTGATACTGATTTTAATGTATACTTTTGTCAAATTTTAGGTGGTTCTAGGTTTTTTTCCTTACCATATGTCAGATACAAAATGCAAAGAACATTCTCTTTTGAGTAACTCACATACGAGAACTGAAAATTTGGAAAGCAAGGTTTTGTCCACAGGGAAAATAACTTAGATCCTTTTTCCCCCCAATGCAGACTGCCTTTCTCATTATGCTTTAAATGTTTAATCAAATTAAATTGAAACAAGTGCCCACATAGGTATTGGCACAAGTTTAAGCATCTTGGTTTTAAATCACACCCCAGGTTAAGATGCAATTTAAACAAGGCCTCAGTCTCTGTGTTACTCCAGACTTGTCAAATTTCCTGAGCTGAGCATGAGATTCACACATTTCTTCAGCACCACCACCTCCTGTGCTCACAGCACAACAGCTTGTCTCCCCACAGACTGGGTCACTCTGCTAGTGGAATACGAGAGATGGACCCACAGAGTGCCAAAGAAGCTCTGTTTTTATGCCGTGACTTAGAGCATACCTCCTACATGGCCCCACCAAAAAGTGCTGGAGAGCTTTCTCCAAGCCAGCAGGCCCTGCTGATAGCACAAACTCCTCTCTGGATGATTTCAGGCTTCTACCTAAGTGCATACTAGCAGTCTCCTCCCAGGAAGTTCTGTGGATGGTATCTATGTGTCCCTTCTTGTTCCCTCTTTTCTCCACATAATTAATCTCCAGTGTTACCCCACCCTCTTAATCTGATCCAGCTGGCATAGACCTGCAGCACACAGGATTTACACTTATTTCACTAACTGGAGGTCAAAGGATTTATGATAGCAAAACAAAGAAAGAGACTGACAGATCAATCCCAACTGATCAACCAGAAGGGACAATCACTTAATGACCTCTTGCAGTCTTTAATGGAAAACCTTCTGGAAAATGTTACAGAACTGAATTTACAACATATTCTTAAGTATACTGAGGTAGAAGAAAAGAAGTTAGAAAGGAGAATAAGAGCAAAGTAGCTTTCATACACTGCCAGTGTTAGGACTGGCTTTTAGAAGCATTTTTCAATGTACTGCCTCCACAGAGCTGATGGGAAAAGCATAATTGCAGTTGGAGGGTGAGAGTTAGACAACTTTCCATTAGCAGTTTATCCCAAGGCAGTACCACAGACAAGTGTCACCAGAAAGTGGTTTTTGCATGTCTCACCGAAAGACATGAGATGTTGTGGTGCATGTCCTGAAAATACATTTTCAAAACTTACATGGTACAGGACCAAAGTTTCATTTTCAGCGGTGACAACTCTGGGAAAAAAAAAGAATTCCTTTAAACTCTACTGCTGGAAAAAACTCCAACTGCTAACCCCTGTATTTCTTAGCTCATCTCAGCCCAGCTTATTCCAGACTGAGTTCTTCAGGGCAAAGATGCTTGGCACTGACTATTGCACAGTTTCATATGCAGTGTGGTGCAAAGAAATAACAAGGGAGTCAGACATGTTTTTTCTAGACTCTACTGCTGATGGGTAAAGGAAGTAAAATGAGGATATTATTTATGCTAACAATACAGAACTATTGTTAAATATGCTTCTGACTTGTTTTCATTATTCAGTGAAGCTTTTAAATTCAAAGCAGTAGAGGAAAACTGTTACATACAACATTTAATGAAAGGGTGATGAGACCAGAAGTTGCCAGGCAACTGTCTCCCATCCTCAAAGAATCTGCTGCAAAATCAAAATGCATGCCTCTGATTTTTAATGTAGTGTTCTTAATAAACATGTGTGGTAAAGTCTGGCTCAATCAATATTAATTACTTGGCTCTCCAGTTTGTCTGCCAATGACACTGAATCAACCTCTTTTGATAATGTAACTTTTTACCCACTTCATTCCAGACACTGTTGCCTTACTCCAGTCGTTAGTTTGGCCATAGGATGGGCAAGATTCTTCTAGGAGAAGTGGGGAACAGTGTTAGTCAGAATTCCTCATTTTAGCAGTGAGTGAACTTGTGGTTTTTTGAAGCGAGAGAAAACTTTCTGTGAGATTCAGAATAATAGAAAGATTTAGGTTGGAAAGGACTCTTGGAGATCATCTACTCCAATTCCCTGCTCCAAGCAAGCTAAAGAGTTCTTAAACTCTTTGCATGTTATTCTTTAAAATGCCTTTTAAACTCACTTCTTTTTTCAGTTGAAGTCTAAACTGGTCTTCAAACTCTTAAAATCTTCTAGAATTCTCTAAAAGTTGCTAAGAAAACAAATGCCAATGCATTCAGGAGAGTGCCATAATTTAGTAGCTTGGCTTCCTAAAAATTCTAAGGATGTAGCCATTGGATTTGAGAACAAATGGATGTTCTGTACTTCTCAGAAACCCATATACTAACACAGGCACCTAGTTCCAGAGGTTTGTTCTTGAAAACCTTGGTGTAGTGATGTAATACAGAGCAAAATAATTCCAGCACAGCAATTAGAGTCAAGTGAATAATAACGTCAAAGCAAAGGTACTGTGTCAATAACCTCAAAACACTGCAAGTTCAGGAAAAGGGAAGAAAGGAAAGTAACTTTCCTCACATTGGTTTGATTCCATATAAAGAAAGCTGTCTTTATAAAAGCCATTCTGAATGATTTCAATGACAACCTGGAAGGGCACCAATAGATATTTGTAGTAAACAGTATTGGTTTGGTCTGCCATGTGAGTAGAAATCCAAAGATAAGATAAGGTATATGCCTTTTAATGTCTGCCTTTATTGACTTTGAAATTATACAGTTCGAAGCTCTGAAATGTACAGAAGGCTTACTCTGCTTTTTCTGTATAATGAACCTTCTCTAGACTAGGTCTGTGTCAAGGATCCTATCTAGGACAAGCTGTGGTTCCTTCATCCGTCTGTGGGCTACTCTTCCTAGGGTCTACCATCAGGGATAAGATGGAAACAAACTGAGACAGTTTGCGCATCTTGGAGCCACTGTGTCAGGCTTTCCAGGCATCAATGAAGTGGTCTCTTTTTGTTTTAGCCTTTTTTTAGGTGGGGAAAAAAAAGAAGCAAACGAGCTTTTTATGTTGACAAATACAGATCTCAGCCCTGCTAATGAAGAGGTAGGCTACCAGTGGCAGAGGCAGCAGACTGTGACAGTATTGCAAATTGTTAGGCTCAGACAGGAGTCAGAAGAGCTTGTGACTCGCAATAAGAATACTGTCTCCATCTCCAGCTTGCCAGGGACTTGCCCTGTCTCCTTTCAGATAAGAGCCTGCCTGCTGTGACCTCTGTCTCATTTGCTTTCACATTAACTTAGCACTGTGGCTTCCAATCTGTGGTCTGCAGACCCCCAAGGAAAGGCACAGTGATACTTTTAAGAGACTTACAGAAGCAAAAGCAAGGCAAGCATCTTGCCAGTAGGCTTAAAGTTACTAAACTAAGATGCATGTCTCCACTGGAAAAGTTAATGAGAGTTCCTACTGGAAAAGTTAAAGAGTTCATATGCTGAAATCCAATAACTTGTTTAATTTTGGATTAGAAGATTTCACTAAGATGAAAAGACCAGGTAAGTTAGTAAAGCCAGCTACAGTGTACCTGTGCATAGCAAGTGTATCTCAATCTCATTTAATTTTCAACAGAATTGACAGGCCATTAAACCTCTTCCTGAAGAAAAATTGCAAGGCCCCAAAACAGCAATCTTTTTCAGCAACAATACATCACTGCTGTGCCAAGCCTGAAACCCCCTAGGAGAACATGTGCCGCTGAACAGTTTTTGTCCCCCTTCCCTGGCTGCAATCTTGTCTGTGGAGTGTCTTGACTTTTGCATAGTAGCACTTGCGTGCCACCATGACCGAAAACCTTCCTGGAACAGATTCAGCATTGAAGGTAATTACAGCTGGGCTACAATCATAGTGTAGTTTCCTCAGAGGAAAGCCAGTGACAAGAGAGGCACCTTGCTGGTACCTGTCATAATACGGTGAAGAGCTTCTTTTCAGTTAAAATACATCTGACAAAAATTTGTCAGGAGGTAAGCTGGACCAGCCAACCAAAAATAGCATCACCACAGTGCTGTATTCCAGAACTGAAGTTTCTGTGACCCTTTACTGAAAGTTTCTCAGTAGTCTTTGAAGTTCTTTTGCTGGTGTGGAAGACAGTTTAGATGACGATGATGAAAGAAGTGTGGTGACATCTAGACACTCCATGAGTCTTATAACTTTAAATCTGAGAACAGCTGAGGCTGCTCTTATTTCTTTGATCATTTGGCTATGGTCAGGCAATTTTAATTACATCACATCATCATGGAGCCTTTGACACAACTGAGCACAGAAGAGATGTTTACTTATCTACCGTATCTTTATGGGTAGGATGATACATTTTTTCCCCACAATGATCCATTGGTTATTTTCAGGGAGGAGCAACTCCATTATGTAATTACTCGTTCTTTAGGGCACTGGCACACAGGTCTCCATCCCACCCATGTCCTTTCAATTTAACTGGTACTCATGCTACTCATGCTCTTATGGGAAGATAAGGTGTTAATATGAGACACCGAGCACCAGTGCATTGATTACAGAACCTGTTTATCAAACCCAGGTTCTGCTGTCTGCTCATTCTCTGAACTGTCTGACCACATTAAGGTCTTGCATGAAAACAGTTCTGGTCACAAGAGATGCTGCTAGATGAGGGATTATGATACTCCAGTCAAACATTTCACCTAGCTGGTTTGGAACACTTGTTTTGTATACACCTGCTTTGCTAACACTCAGTAACAATACCAATAACTACAAAAAGGATAGGAGTGGAAAATCAGATTGTGCATCTTAAAGAGTTCAGAATGAATGGCTAAAGCCATATTACCAATAAAGCAAATGTTAGTTCTCATGTTATTTTTGCATTAGATTGCATAAGATCAATTGTAAATGGAAGTGATTTTTTTTTCATTTTTTTAAGGTAAAGGGCTTTATATTGTGAGCTGTGGTTTTGTACGGTGTGTCAAGTGTACTTGTAGTGTTTACAGAGAACCTGGAAATTAGTCTGATGGTGATGGGCAATACTTGCTCTGTTTGTGTAAGTTCCTTTTAAAGATGGATCGGGTGGAATCCCACACAGGGATGGGTTAATTGTGCCTTGGTGATCAAACCTGCCTGGAGAAAAGAAGCTGCGGCAGATGGCAGCCTGAAAGTCATGTGAGGAGCAGGCAATATTCAGGTCAAGCAAACAGAAGCCGAAACTAGGCCTTAAAAACAATGGAAATAACCTTCCAAGAAATAAATCGTGGGAATATTTTTCTGCAGGTTTGCCTCTGAAATGGTGAGAATCACAGTTCAAAGCATAGGTTCATCCTTCAAGGACATAGCAGGCAACAAAAGATGTAAAGCCTTTCCTTTCTAATTGCTTGCCTGCAAACTCACCCGTATTTTAGTTGGTATTCTAATAGAAGTTGTTTTGTTTGGGTTTTCTGTTTGTTTGGTTGGTTGGTTTTTACTACTATTATTATTTTAAATAGCCTGTTAGTCTTCTTGGAGGACCATGCTGCAGGCAGGTTAATCTCCAAGCTCCAGCTGACTTGTGCTGCTTTTGTGTTGACATGAGGAAGTTCAGTGAACCTTGTCCACTCATTCAACAGCTATAAAAGAATGAAGCAGCTTTCTGAAGCTGCTAGGCAACAGTGCTGTCACCACCATAGTGCCCTAGCAGCTGTGGTGATGAACGTCATGGCTGTACAGCATCTTCATTTTGGCTCACAGCATGCTCTTTTCTGCCCTTCAGGTCACAACACTGAGTGCACTGGCCAAGGTTGTTACTTGGGTCTATGGCAGTGACTCCATCCTAGGCTGCATAGTTGGTGGTTCATGCAACCTGGCCTTCCCTACAGCTGTGAGTTTACACTTGACTTGCTCTCATCTCACTGGTTTGTATTCCCCCTTCTCACAGTCCTGAGTAAAGTATATTTGGATATGCATAACAATGTTTTTCCTTCTCTCCCAAACTGACATAAAAAATAACTAATTTTCAATTAACAGGATATCATCAACATTTATCTCTCCACCAGTCCACAAATCAACAGCCCTTCTGATGGCTGTTTTCCACACCACCTTCGGATATTACAAAAAGCTGACTGGCTGAGACTCTTCCAGGTGAGATGATCTGAGTAAGAGATCAACAAGTCTGACTAAGTGAACTGTCCAGGTTTAACGAGATAGGAGTGCTGTGCTGGAATTGCCTGCAGGTTGAAGGCTGTGTGCCCCACAGCACTATTTCCTTCACGGCCAGGCCTGTCTTTCTGACCAGAAGTGGTGGAAACAGAAACCAGCCCTCAGCTGATACCAAAATCTGGGACCGCTGACTCTGGTGGAACACAACCTCACCTTGCTAGAACCTGAAGGCATGTAAATGTTATGGTGTGATCAGTGATACAGAAGTTGCTGACAGGGTCACAGGTACTTGATCTAGTCTGTTACCTAAATATTTATCAGTGTAGAATTTGAACTATGGCTAGGCTTTAATAGGACAACAACAGCATAAAAAAATTATTTTTGGCTTAATCAAATTGTGTTCACATAGCTTTGGCAGTTGCTATGGTCATAATTAAACTTTCTGTGGAACATGAGGTGCAGAACTGAACAAGAATCACACCATTTGCAAAGTTTTCATGTGTCTTTGGACCTACAATTGTTGTAGTTAGTGGTTATTCCTTGATAGCTTTTGGGATACTTTAGGCTACTGGCACTAAATGCTCATCCTTAGTCCTGCTTGAAAGTAGACTTTAGAAAAGATGGGCAGATCAAGTGCCATGCACACTGGGAAACTTGGTAGAAAGCTTGAAACTGATAGCAATGCTTTGAAGTACATGCAGAAGCAGTAAAGAGTATGGAATAGGCAGGAAAGTAATTATGTCCTCCTCCTCACCATAAATGAAAGAAGACTGAGAACAATGGCAGACTGGAAAAGGAGACTAAAGTCATTTGGAGGTTTTAATAATGCCATGATCCATGCAGGAATGTAAGTTGGGAAAAATAAGCTCCATAAACCAGATACCGGTTGAGAACTGAGCCTTGCCAAACTGTTAATATGTAATAAATATGGCACAATTTGGCAGCAGTAGAGTTCATGTGATTCCTGAAATGATATACATGCAATTTAAAAACAAAGTCACTGTGAAAAAGGACCCTTTTACAAGCAAAGACAGCTGTAGAACCGGTGAAAGCACATCTCTCAAGAAAACATAGCAGCTAAAAAAGAATAAAGTGTGTTTAATTTACAATTCATTCAACAATATAGAAAGAGAAGCCCAGTGTGCAGCATCCTCCAGCACAAATGGCTTGGAATTTAAGAAGTCACATGTACTCATGGAAGTATGACTGGATTATGCAAATACTCTTCACATACACAAAAACTGGAAATTGTGGATAAAAGGAAAATTTCAATATAGGCCTACAAGCTGGGAGTGAAATAATCACAGCATTAAAGACAAATATTGGATTGCTCAGTATGTTGTATTGTAGGCCTACATAAACTGATACAGAAAATCCATAGGAAGAGATATTACGTAAAATCATGGAAAAAAAATCAAAACATAAAATCAGGAGCACCTTTTGTGCTTGGGCTAAAAATTCAAGCTCAGAATTCTAATGAACAAACAATTCTAAACTATCACACAAACGCAAAGATTTAGGCAGAAAAGGACCTTTTGTTCTCTACTCCAATCCCCTGCTCAGAACAAGGCCGACTTCAAAGCCAGGCTGGGTGGCTTAGGGCCTTGTCTATCAAAAGCCAAATGCAAGAGGAAAACATAATTCCTCATCACAATCTGTTCACAGCTGATGCAATTATATTTGAAAGCAAATTAGTGATTAGTAACTTCTTATACTGTTATTTTACAAGCTGCCAAGAGGCAATGCTACTACGCCTGATAGCTGAATTTGTTCACAATTGGATTTGAGAGGTCCTTTTCAAACAGTTTCTGTGATTTCTGAAACCAGTTCAGGTAGCTAGGCTGTTTGTGCAGCATGAGGAGTCTTAAAGAAATGTGAGAGCAAGTTCTGTACTCCTGTCACCTTCAAAATGGCTATCATTGGCTCTCTAATATATGTTAAAAGGTGGAAATCCTCCACTAGTACTATAATACACCTCTCTATGCCCACCTGGTGTTGCTATGGCAAAACTTCAAAGCCAAAAAAGATTTATCAAGGAATATGTTAGATGATAGAGGAGGGGGGTGGTGGGTAGTAAGGTAGATAAAAAAGGACTATAGGAACTACAGTCTGCCTTTTTAAAAGCCTAGTTTCCAATAGTAGCCTAAAATGAATGAAACCCTTTCTAAATAGCTACTACAAAGCAGGCTAGCACAAACCTTTTAACAAAACTCTACAGACACTTTACTTAAAGTACAGAGACTTTTCACTCAAAGACTGCCTTTAAGCTTAGGCAAGATGCTGGCTAATGTAGTGCAGAAGTTCTGAAATAGCGAAATGCTGTCCAAAACTGAGCGGTGTTCTCAGGCTGAGCCCGTGTGTTAGCGGGAGCATTGTCTACACTGGAGACAGCCACGGTCTGACCATGAAACAACCACACCTGGCAAGCCACTTCATCCTCTGCCATTGGCTAGAAGTGAGGAGAAAACAGAGGTGTAGTTCTGCCTCCACAGACTTAGCCAACCTCTTCTGGGCTATGCCTCGGGGGCCTTGTCCATATAAAGCATGAAAGCTCCCCACGGCAAATTCCTCCTCTGTGCGATAAGTATATTGACACAAATCCAGCTCACTGATGGGAGATCTCTGGCATCTGAGGTTAGCTGCAAGGAGCAGTGTTACACGAAGTACACCCTTCAGCTCTGTGTGCAGTACAGCTCACATGTTTCCAGCCTGTTACTGATCAACCTAGTTAGATTATTCAGTACTAATCTTGGCTCTTTTTTGTCAAAAAGTGTTCTGAACTAATTTCCATCCTTTTTTGAGCATATTTAATTCTTCATTTTGAAGGAATGGTTTCAGAAACACCTGTTCAAAGTTCTGATTACAAGAGAATCAGCCATTGTTCCCTTTCTGCTGGTGGCAATTTGTTGGACTTCCACCTAACAGTAATTGGGAAATGATGTAATTAGACAAATCTCCTCAAGAGAGTTGCTCATGAGAAGTCAATGAACCTATTCTTTGTCCTCTGTTGTTTTATCAGTCATCCGTATCCTGATCTGTCAGTTTTGATTTCTCTCAGGTCATGTTCCCCATCATTTTCAACAATTCTCAGTTACAATTATATTTTTAATATACATATTTTAAAAAGCAAATGTAGCACAAGCAGAAGGATATGCCAACTCCTCACACTGCTGTGAACCTACTGTGCAACACTCAGATGTTCTGTAATAAATGTTTTGTTTTCTTTCTATCAGATTTTTTTTTTTAGAATGCACTTTTCAGTGGTTTTTCCAATCTTTTCAAGAGGTGAACTTCATCCTGAACATGCCTGGAGCCTAGAATTGGGGTAAAATTACCACACAGACAGTTGATGAGACAACAAAGGGAACAATGGGCAAAACATGATCTACATGTATGCCTCACTAGGGCACCTGTTTTGAGCAGGGTATACAACTGATAATATAATAATAATACAACTAATAATAACCAAAACAGCTTTACTGATGAAACAAATGCAGTTATGCCAGTACAGGAGAACCTCACTGTCTGGCTCTACTTCACCCAGCAAGGCTACCGAGAGGAGGAGGAGGAGGCTGGGGTGGATTTAAACCAGCCACAGCACATTACAGGGGAAAGTTATGAAAATGAGTTTGGTCTGCTTCAGAACAGGAAGGGTGAAGACTCTCCACTGGAAAGCTTGGGAATTACTACAAAGGCAAGAGCATGGATGAGGAACTGAAACAATGTATTAACATATGTCCTAACTACCACAGCATAGTCCCTAAATTCCCTTTCCTTTGTGCCTTCCATCCACCACTCCCACAGTACTGCTGCTACAAGGGAAACCACCTTCACTAATGTAGGCTGTGACACCAGAGGGACTGCCCAGCTACACTTCATACAAAATAGCTGTACTCCTACCAAAATAGCTGAGAGCTCAGCTGTCTTTCGGGGTCCAATTTTGCAGTGGTTTCAGGAGTACCTTTTGAAGCACTTCCATCAGCTCAATTTTACAGTCACAAAACAGTGGGAAATTTCTCTCTCATTGTCAGCTGTGTGGACCAAACACCACAGCTGGTGTAAAGTCCTAGAACCTTGCAGCCCACCCACAAGAACAGATTGCTGTTCCATGAGTTAAGTGTTATTTCTTAGTCAGCTGCTGAATTAAAAAACCTATAATATGTTTTTAATTCTTGAGAGACTCTGAGACAGAAATACTTTTGCTCTGCCTATTTTCCTGAGGAAAAAAAAAAAAAGACATGAGATTTACATGCAGCATGACAGAATGAAAAACTGGGTAATGATTTGATTTTTTCCTTTTTCTTCATTGCTTTATTACTTCATGGAAACAGTATATTTCTAGGATATGTTTAATCATACTGGAAGTCAATAGGCATCAGTCCTTAAAAAGCTGGCTAGGGGTGAGGCTGCATAGGTGAAGGGGGAGAGACTTATAAAGCATAAAATGTCCGGGAGAGGGTGGAGCCTCAGAAGCTCGATTTCCAGAGGTAGGGTGAAATTTCAACATGGATTATATTTTTCCATGATTTAGCACTGCCACTGGCTCCCCTTCCTTGAATGTGTGTACTCACCCCTACTTCTGGAGGGTCTGGAAGCCAGCCCAGTTCACCCTGTGCAGTGCTTGTGTCAAGTAGATCCACTGAAAACCAGAAAAGAGGGAAAAAGTAAATCAGTGACCCAACTAATATGGCCCACAGAATTGTTTCATCTTTGTTTTGTCAAAGAAGGTAAAGCCTGCATTTCCTCTTTTGACCCCCCATCCTTTGAAACCTTTCACCTTCAAACTGCATGACTAGAGGAGGGATGGAAAGATACAAGACAGGGCACCTAGTCAGGAGTTAAAAAGATTTTACTAATATATGAGACCCTCTCCTACCCACATCTGAAAAATGCAACCCTGACGAATCACTTCCTAAGACTGCCCCAAAAAGGAAGAAGGAGGCTGAAGCCTATTCAAATGGGAACCTGGCATTAGCAGCTGAACACATCTTTCCTTGGAATAGGAAGGCAGCAGACTAAATGGATGAAGAAGAAGGCAATCAAATAAATTACCAACACAAAAGATCAATCAGTGTCGCCTGGAGGGACTATTCAGTACTTGAAACACAGTGGGAAAGTACAGAGGCAGTTGTGAAGTTGTAGGAGGGACTTTCCGTTGTCACAGTACCCAAAAGCCATGAGATGCATTAGTTGTGCAAATGGATGAGCCCCCTACTTCTGACTCAGATCGTCCACCAGCTGACGGTGGCCTAGAAATCGTTTAACCCTCTCCCCACCCGCCGACGTTTTTGGCCAGGACATCAAGAGAGCGTAGTGGCTTCGGCCATAGCACGGCCACCTCCTGCGGAATTGCGCGGCTGCGTTAAGCCTTGCTGCTGGAGTCGTGTGACAAAGGAGAAAATCAGTGGTATGTTCATTTTTAGCGCTCAAAGGAAATTGAAAATGCGATCACAGTTTAGCCTAAAGTCTTGATCTGAAGACACGTTAATAATGTGTCACTTTGTAGGCAAACATGGAGAAAGCAGAGGAGCTGGAATCAGACACTGTGGGATGTGCAGCTTCGTGCCTGCCTTTGGGTCTGCCGGTGCTGCCAGAACACACTACCGGTTTCTGTGCACCTATTGAAGTTCCAGCTTAGGAACGTAGGAAACAGGAAAAATTCTTTGGATTCCCTTTTAGATTCCTGTGGGTGTATTCAGAGGGGTCGTTTCTAAACATCTCAGAAAATAATTTGGGGGTGAAAGGTAGGAGTGGGGAGATTTTTAAATGGCATTTAAATAACCAGGTTTCCTCCCCCTCATCTGACTGTTTTACAGATACTCCCTGCCAAGTATAAGTAATAGTGTAAAGTGCAGATCAGCAAGAGTCCTGTGGAATGAGGAAGCAGGCTGTGGGCCCAGAATCAGAGATAAGAGGGATTGAGCTGCTGTTCTCACCTCTGAAACACCCTTTCAGGATTGGGAGAAGGGAAAAGCAGGAATCCAGGTTTTGCAAGTTCGCAGTGCTCACAGTATGGTCATATGGCAAAACCTTCCTAGCCACAGACTCCCTGTCCAGACAAGGCTCCTCATTCACTTCCCCTCTACTCTCAGTCTCTTTATTTGAGATAGTATTCTTCTGTGGTTAGCTCCAAAAACTCCTTGGGTGAGGTAGCCTGTCCTGCCAGAACCATCACTCAGATAACATCTATCCCACCCCATCCTCTTCAGGACTGAAGCAGCAATGTGGAAGTGAGAGGGGCTGCGTGGCAAGCTCTAGCAGAGCAAGGGAAAAGGAACTTGGAAGTGGCCAGGACAGGAACCTGGCAGAGCCCATGTGCCATGCTCTGCTCGGTCAGCAATGGCAGCTCCTTCAGCTGCTGAGTGCCCACTGGAGGGACGAAGTCCATTGCCAAGAAGGACTTCTCCAAGTGAATCCCACAACAGGGATTCTCCATGGAAAGGAAGATTGAGTCAGTAAGATGGCAAAAGCAGATGAATACAAGTACTCAGGGACTACGAGCTCTCTGGTCCACAGCCTTGCTGCTAGGAATCTCACGTGGCTGTCCAGCCGCAGGGGCGGAGGTGTCCCCAAAAAGAAGAAAGGCTTCAGATAAGAGAGGATGCCAGGAAAATGAGCTGTTTCCCTGATAGACAAGTTAAAGAAGAGTGGATCACAGACACAGCCCAAATGAGATGGCTGAGATAGGAGAGAAGCTGGCAGACAGGTCCCTGACTGTTACTGCCAACTTCTGGTCACACGCTTCTGGAAACCAAAGCCTGCATGGTGCCACCCGATATTACTTCTCACTCAGTGGCCCTCTCACTCAGCTGGCTGTCTACACAATGTCTGCCAGCTGCATCCACGTAGCTGGATCCTTAAAAGAAACACGCTTGTCAAGGACGCTTTAGAAGATCGCTCAGCACTCGCAGAATCTGAGATGAGCCCATGGCTGCACTGCCAGTTAGGACAAAGTGCCCTCAATCGAGAGCCTGGAGAAGCGAAAGAGGACTGTCCTTGGGATGGAAAAGCCCCAACACCTCTTGCTGTACAAAATAGAAGTCCCTGGCAGGAACTAACTGCAGGAGGAGGTAGGGCACAGAGCAGGGATCTACACTTCCCTCACCTCTCTATTAAAAGTTACCACTCTCCCATGTTTCATAACCACTGTGCAACTACCAAGATGGAAGAAAAAAAAAATCACAACATCTAATAAAAGGGAGTAAGTGGCACAGCGAAGGGAAACATGGAGGCCTGAAGAGGTGGAAGAGGAAATTTTAAAGCCCAGCTCCGTCTTCCAGGACTAGGGTAGGTAAAAGACTCTCCGATAAAATGACTGTCTGCTTGCTCACAAGGGTTAACTCCTAAGAGGGCTTCCTGAGGAAACTGCGGGGGTGTTGCCAGCGGAGGGGAGAAACTTTCTGAATTTGTGTTTAAACTTGTTATCTGCAAGGCCCGTGTTTGAAGGAAAGAGGGGCAGAATTCTCTTGTATCGCTGGATATGCCGAGGCATTTGTGCTTCACCTAGGAGGAGGTGAAGGAGGGGGAGAACACACCTGGGCTCGCTCACTGACTCACCGAGATTCGGATGGGATTTACCAGGCCGTGGTCCCCCCACACTCGGCTGCCCTTCCCTGACACCCCAGTCGCTCTGAGGTGTCCCTGGAGCCGCAGGAGCGTGGGCCAGGTCCCGTTCCCTGGCGTTCCCCTGCCCCTCAGCGAGGTCGCTCTCCCTGCGCGCCCCAGCCCAGCCCTCCAGGCAGAGGGACCGGCGGCGGGTCCCACGCTTACCTTCTTTCCCGTGCGCCTCGGGAGGCAGGACAGCCCAGAGGAGAAGGAACCCGAGGGAGAGCTCCATCCCGCCGCTGCAGGTGCTCAGCCCCGGGCTGGCCGGAGAGGGGGCCCGGCTCGCAGCCCCCGCCGGCTCAGGCCTCCGTGCCCGGGCTGCTGCGGGCAGCGCATGGGCCTCTCCCGCAGCCTCCCGAGCGCGGCGCGCACGTTGCACAAGCGCCCGCCTGGCCCACGGTGGTGATGAAAGATCAAGGCGAGTGGGTGGAGAAGCCTTACTGCCTTTACCTGTTCTAAGGGGCTGGTCACAGACTTCCCATCTGGCAGGCAAATAAACCCACCTTAAAGGCAGCCACCTCTTTCCTGGGAGCCTCCCTCCACCTTTGCTCCACTCCCGTAAGAGGCTCCCGATTGCCACCTCCTGGGCAGCCCTCGCCATCCTTCCCGGTCCCGCCGGCTTCGGCAATGGCTTTAAACTAAGATTTTAGGAAGAAATTCTTCAGGATGGTGAAGCACTGGAACAGGTTGCCCAGGGAGGTTGTGGCTGTTCCATCCCTGGAAGTGCTCAAGGCCAGGTTGGATGTGGCCCTGGAGCAATCTGGTCTAGTGGAAGGTCTAGTTCCAACCCTCACAGCAAGGCAGTTGGAAATTGATGATCTTCAAGGTCTTCTCCAATCCAACCCATTCCATGATTCTGTGATCTGTGATAATGGGACTAAAACCACTAAGCCATCCTCACTGCATATGTTTAGGAAATCCATTTGTACACAGGGACACTATTTCATTCCGAGGTATGTCACAGCAGGACAGACATACCACTTTGTCTGGCAGAATTACTGTTTTCCATTTAGCAAGCTCGTCAGCATTAATGGACAGTGCCTGCTTTTCAGCAAAAAAAATGAAGTCATGGGAGAGGAAGCAAACTAGAAGGATTCTTCCTCTGTGTAGGAAGATGTCATGGGACTCCTAGTTTTCTTCCTGAGGGTCATAAATATGAAAGAACTTGCCTTTGTTCTATCTCTTCTGCCATTCATCAAGGATGTTACTCCCACCCATACAAAGCTATTACAACCCTCCCCACAAAATACAGATGGTATTATTACACTTACACTTGCTGTATGGCTGCATTCCTTCTGCTCTCTTCCTCCTCCTCCCCAAGGAAGGCTAAAGAAAGGACCTTGTCAGGTTGCTTAGAGAAGCTGGGGGATCTCCACCCTTGGAGATGTTCCAGATTTGCCAGGACACAGCCATGAACAATATATCCACCTCTGGAGTCAGCCCTGCTCTGAGCAGCATTTGGGACTATGGACTTTCTGAGGGCCCTTGCATCTAATCTTTCAGTGAATTCTGTGATTGTCAAACCATACATCTTGAGAAAGCAAGATCTATCCCAAGATGTCTGAACACAGGCAAGAGAAATCTCGGAACAAATGGTTACAATACCAAGCTTTAAACTTAACATTGCATATGAAGTAAAATATAGGTACAAATAATCAGGTGTTAATGGCATTCACAGTAGTAATATCTTAAATTTCTTCTGGTTTAATCTTGTCTAAAGTTCTCTTTACCAGTCCACAGTGCTAAGTCTCAAACTCTTGTGCCCATGTTTCCCCCACATTTGAATGACTCATATAAGATTTTCTGGTCTACAACCCATACCTTGAGTTTGAGCTAGGGGAATGTACCCATTTAGGTCTTCATTTGTGCAGTTCTGTGCCTTCTTCAGTCTTCAGTGATGTAGCAGTGGGGCAGACAGACCCACAGCTAACTTCTGTGTGATGGGACGACATGGGCAAGGCCTACATAGACGTGACATGGGGAAGAACCATTTGCAACTGGAAGATAAGGCTCTAGGGCAGGCCAGGAGCTCATGTCCTTCCTCAGGAAAAATAAAAACATAAAATAAAAATCAGTGTTGAAGCCTGGCATTTGGTTCCTCGGGGCTAACAGGGTTTGCATCTGTAAAATCCCAGAAGTGACAGGTTCTGGGGTGAAGAGCCTTTAGGATGTTCTATCTCCATTTCACTGGTGTGTAGATACTCAGAACATTTGATCTAAGGAGTAGCCAGGAAAAAGTTTACTAGGGCTTACTGGAGAAGATGGCCCAAAAAAAAAATTTACATTCTTTTTCTCCTTCTTGTAATGTTGGCAGATGGGGACCAGAAATTGGAGATTTCCAGATAGTCCAGGCAGTCAGAAATCATATATATTGCTTTCTGGTTTTCCAGACTGGAGATCACCTAGTGTAGCTCACAGTCAGAATGTGTGTACAATGATGGTGAAACAAAATATGGTCCGATGTTACAGCAGGATCAGGATCTGAAGAAAACCTGTAAACAAGTGGGAGCACACAGAAGTAAAAACACCAAATGCCTAGAAGTTTGCTGATATATGTGAAAGTTCTGCTAGATTGCTTTCCCATGTGTCCTCTGCACCAAAATGCATATCCAAAGGGGAAAAGAGGGGATATACATAGAGGTTGTAGCCAGTAGAGCGAGTACCACATGTGCATTTTCATACAGCTCTGCTGAGTGTTTCACTGACAGTGTTATTCTGTTTGTGCATCACAAGTTTGGATTTTGTCTTGGGAAATTGTTGGGCAAAACTGATTCTCTGAGTGTCTAGTAAAAAACACAAACAAAAACTTGAACAGCAAACAACTAAAACAAACAATCCCAAACAAACAACAAATAAACAAAACTGAAAGAACTTAATTTAAAAAAGCTTTTAATGTTTTGTTTACAATCATATTCTATGATTCTATGATTTACATTTCCACAGCCTCTCACTGTCATGGCTTACCAGTGAGCATCCTGTCTCTGGCATGCATTTTGGTGGTAAGAAGATAACTGCATCTTTTCAGCTCACTCTTAGCATGTCTTTGGACTGAATCTCATCCTTTCTTGTCTCTCTGAGTATTTCTGAATTGCAGGGCATTTTTTTTTCCTTCCATTTCCCAGTATCACTGTGATTAGGTATCTAGCTGGAAAATATCACCACACAACACACCTGGGCTTTCTTCCTACAGCTACGTGGGCTTGTGGTGAGGGAAGAGAGGAGGAAGGCTGTGCACCAGGTCTTGTTTTGATGTGCTGTTGGGAAAGTCAAAGGGCACTCCCAAGGCTGAGTTGGGACGTGCTTCTTTTGAACTGCAGTTCAGACAGAACTGTCTCATATAATTCTTACAAATTGTTTACTGTGTTTGCCGTTCCTCATGTTTTAGAAAGAGTTCCACCATTGTGCTGTTAAATGTCTTTCTAGATGATGAATGAAACAGAACCTAGAAATATTCTCTGGAGTTTCTTACTTGATATTGCTTCCCAAATTATCAAAGCATCCCTTTGGTACTGATAACTTGAATCTGTGCATCCTGAACTGGCTTTCAGTAAGGTATCACAGTAAGACAGACGTATAGGTCTTCCAGAGACCTCAAATGCATTTTGCAACAAGCCCCACTTCAGTCTAAAGAAGGAACTTGCTCTTGTTCTGTAGTCTCTGATTCACTCCTTTCATCTGCTATCTCTACAACTCTAAGGATAATCTATGACAGCTCTATAGAGTGTAAGACGTGCTCTGTTTCAATGTTTTATTCCCTGTAGAGAATTCATGCTTTTTGTCCCTTTTTTTCACCTGTATGACCTCAGTTAAATATGCTAGTGTTTTCATTTTTATCTTAGAAAGCTTTCTGGCTCTACTCCACCAGCAATTATCTTAGAATATTTCAAACAGCTGACTTCAGACTTTTTCTGCAGAAAATAGACTCCTACTATTTAGTGGTTTTAGCTGTTAAATTAGTTTTGTATATGGACATTTTTCATTCAGACACTCAGGTTTTATTTTAAATAGATATTTTAAACTCCAGTGGAGGAGGACAAGTGACTCCTCTGGATCAAAAAGCAGCCACCCCTATCATAGAGACCTGAGGTCCTGACTGCACAAAGTAGTCAAGCTGGTTACCTTTCTCCCTTGAGAAGAATAACAAGGGCAGGGGAATGAATGAAGCTGATAGAGACAAGGTGTAGATCTGAGTTTTCATACACAGAAGAAGCAGGGGACTCTCCCTTATTCTTCCTCACATATGCAGAGATAACACCCTTGGAGATGTACAAGCTGTGCCTGAAAGGCCCTGAGCAGCCTGACACAGTTTTGGTGCTAACCCCGCAGTGAGTAGGTATTTGGGCTAAAGACCTCCAGTCATCCCTCCCAACATTAATATTCTGCTCATTCAGTTAATCACTGGTAGATGAGCAACCACATCTTCTTCCACCAGGAATGTAGACAGTTCTTTACTTGGGCTACAGGCAAAACAGGAGGGTAGCTTCCCAAATATATTCTCCACCCAACAGAGATATCATAGCGGTGCATGGACTAGAAGAAGTCCAGTATTCCTGAGTAAAACTCCACTTACTTGATCATCAGCAGCATACTAATAGGTATTTCTCTACCTACTGATGCCGTGGCTGGACACCTGATCAGACAGAGGAGCATGTTTGCACTGCTGCCTGAACTGCAGGCTTGCTGGCTTTTGTCTCCAGATAAGCTTATCCTGCACATGGTCTGCCATGCTCTTATTTGGCTTGCAAAACAGGGCTGAGTTAAATTATTACATCATCCTGCAAACGAGGGGGAGGACCTTGCTTTTCCTCAGAAATTACCTGCGATAATTCTCTTGCAGTATTATCCCAGCTCTGCTCCCCCTCGTGGTCCAGTGGCTGGGGAGCCCCAGAGGTCCCAGCTGCCTCCAGGAGAGCAGCCAAACAGGGCTTCACTTATGCTGAGGTGTGACATTTTGTGTAGACAAGAGGAAAGCTATGAAAACCAAGTCATAACAGAATCTGATTCATGCTCCTATTCATAAAACTTCCCTAAGTGGTACAAATCTGGGTCACAAGAGTTAGTTACTTTCTATTATACTATTACAGCACATTATATACTTACAAATCCAAAAAGTGCAGTTCTGCACTTAACACTTCTCTTTGAGAACACATTCTTCCTGGGCACCTTTGAAGATACTTATTTATCTCGGTGGCATTAAGATTTCCCAAGAGGATTCTGTTTCTCCTTAAGCATTACTAACACAGCAGCATATGTATGATAAACATAAAATATGACCCAGATAAATTTGATTTCTGGTAGAGATGCTGATGACTTATTCAACTATATTATAGAAAAGTAAGTTTATAATATTTTTAGTAGTTGAATCAAAGCTCAAAATATAGCAATATTAACCTCTGCATGGAAAATATATACCTCTCCGTAATTTGTAATTTGTTCATATTTTCTAGCCGTTCTTCCCCACTCTCGGATTAATTATGTTCAAGCATGGAAATATCTCACTGAAACTGAAAAAGCTTTACTAAAATACAGTAAAAAGCCATATCACTAGTCACTTTGATAGTGTGATTTTAGATTTTTTTTTTTT
>VYXC01009328.1:297653-325555 GCA_013397175.1 Platysteira castanea
TTTTTTTACTCTTACAGCTGAATGTATGAGTTAATCAATCTTTTATTTTCTGGAGGTTTATCATAGATATTTTAAAGCCTATATGTCTGTTTCCAATCTGTTTTTTCAAGGCATTTTTATGGTCCTCTTCTTAACAAATTACAGTTGCCTCCACAATCTAAACACAATAAGCTTGCCCGTATTTGTTGCTGTTGTAGCTTGATCCTGGTGTTGAAGAGTTGCTGTCCTGTGCAGAAATTAAGTAGTTTCCACTGGTCACTGTATTAGCAAGTGGCATTTTTCATGAGAGGTTTCAAGGTGGATGTCAGGAGAAGATATTTTAAACAGACGCCTTGCAGGTGGAAAGAGGGCATTGAACGTGTTAACATCTTCCCGACTCACCGCCAACTCTATTCCCAGTTCAGCCTCCCACTTGATTTTTTGAAACTTGAACTCTTTAATTAAATCAAAACATGAAAACTAAAATGAGTGCTGAGAGCAACTGTACACCAAAACCACAATGAAACACAACAGGGATTTTAGGAGACTTGATTTTCAGCAGTGACTAGGCTAGAGGCCATGTGCTGCTGAGCCATCAGGTCTTCCCTCAACTTTACATGCCAATTTGTAGAACCAGACGGTCTTACATCCTTACATACCAATTTGTAAAACCAGACTGTCTGATATTCTTGCACTTAGGTGAAGCCAAGGGTACACACTGGGTGGGTATCGACCTTCCCATTCTCACTTTTTCCTGGACTTGCTTGGAAGACAACCGAGCACAATCGGATCTTTAGAGCCAAGAGCTTTAGGTTAGGGATACAGCGCTGGAATTATTAATAACACCTTCAGTCAGCTTTTTGATGTGGAGATGCTTGTAGGGCAAGGTGAAACTAATTCTGAAACCAACCAGCTGGCAGGAGCTTTACCTCATTCTTAGCTCCACTTTGGTCTCCTGATTAGTTTTTGTCCTGTGTTCCTGGTTGCTTCCTAAAATAATCCATTAAGGGAAACTTAAGGCCTGTGCAACAACCCAGTTCATCAATAAAAAGCTTGTAGAGTCTAGAAATGTTTAATTCTGGGAAGAAATGGCAGATTATTTAAGTATATTTCTTTCCCATTAGCTTGTTTATGGGGGTGTGCACTGTATTTATTTTATATCATGCAGGAACCTATCAGATTTTATATGCTGAGTATGTAATTTCATATGATAGTAAAAAACCATCTGAGGAAGGACTTATCTCTCTTCTTTTTTAAGTCGTCTATCTATAAATATCTGCAAGAGAAACTCCTATAGCATTCTAGCCTTTATAATAGTAAAGTATGTAAATAGCAAAGCACAGTAAATATTACTCCTTTGGCATGTTCACAATAAACATCAAAAACAGAAGCCTTTTCTCAATAAAGAAAATCTCTGACAACTTTTCACCCTCATGATATTAACATCTGTTTTCTAGGTTTACTATTAAGCCCACATCCATTTCATTTTACAACTCCATTGTTGTAAATAGGTGTATTAATTTCACCTATCTGCTTCTTCAGATCAAACAGCAAAAAAAGTCGATTTGGGTAAATATAGGATTATTTGCAGGTTTCCTAAGCTTTTAAGGAATGCAAAAGAAAGAAAGGCTGGTGGACTCACTTTCCATGTAAGCCAAAATGGATAGGACATGATAACATGACTTTGTCAAGGGGAGATAAATACATTGAAATTTCTTCCAAGCTCCTAAAACTGGACTTTTGCCAATTTTTCAACTTTCCTTACCCATAATAGAAACAAATGCCCTAAATAAACTTTTTGTATTTATACTCCTAGGAAAACAAGGATTTTTTTTTTTTTTTTAAATGCAAGTGCATTTAATTATTTTAGAAGATTGATTATTTATAGGAACAACTTTTAGGAAATGTCTTACCCGGATTGCCACCAAAACATAATAGTGTGCAAAAAAAAAACAAAAAAAAAAAACAAAAAAACCCAACATTTTTCACTGGTTTCTTTCTGTACTGAAAGGGAGGTTTCACTTGTATCCTCCCAGTATCACTGGTACTGCTAGTAGCTCTCAAAGAACCACCTTGAAGTATCTCCTTGGGTGGAGGAATCTCTTTCAGTGGAATGTACCATTCAAGGTGTTGGACCTTCAGTACCCTGAATGCTGTTCAGAGTCTGTGCCATCACCTTCCACACTCTCTTAATTTTTGAGAATGTGGACAGCACTGATGTGATCTTGCAGGCTGAGCTCTTACAGGCTGGGCTCGGGTGCTCCATCATTGATAAGATCTGTGTTCTCACACGGTGCTTGCTCAGGGCCGCCTTTACGAAACTAATTGCAAGGGTGAATACTCTGTTTTCATGGCTATGTAAACCATGAAGTGGTTCTTAGTGATGTCCTAATTGGTTTCACGGGAAAACTTCATGACTCAGGTCTCTGCAAATTTGGGAATGCAAGCATTCTTCTTCCAAGAAAGGACAAAACCATTTGTGACATGCAGGTAGCCAGCTGTACTCATTCACTGGGGAGTATTGAATCCCTACCCAACCCAAAAAACTACAACACCCATGGAAAGATCTTTTCCATATCCATCTTCGGTTGGAGATGCACTTGTCAAAATCTGCGCTGCCTGACTGGGTCCTGCTGCTCCCTGTGAAGTTCTGAAAAGAACTTAGAAATTACCTTTTTTAAATTATTATTCTGTGCTCATGCCCTGTATCGGGGATGGTGCTGCCTTACTTCACCTGAGCACTCTTCAGCTCTCAGCACACAGTGTGCTGAGTCAACAGGACTGAAATAGCCACTTGTTGAGTGGAAAAGGGAGCTCAGGCAGGTCCAGTCAATTAAAAGGTAACATTTTAGAAAGGAAGTGGTTCTGATATCTCATATATATTGCTGCTGCTCTTACCTTATAAGCTACCCCTCTTCGCACTCTTACCTCTGAGTCCTCTCTACAGGTCTGTACAGCGCTCAACACAGCTGGCATAGCAGGGGAGGAAAGGGTGCAGTGAATGGCTGTGGCAATACTGATGGGGTTAGTCTTGGATTAATGGGTGTGGGAATACTGGTGAGAATGGTCTCTGGGATATCTCCTCACTCTCATCATCTGCAAGGACATTGGGTACAGAAAGCGTCTTTGCAGAAAGCCTCCACCACTTGTTATACTTCCCACGTGTATCTCACAACGAAAGAGCTGGGAGTCTAACCTGGCTGCTGTTTCAGTCACATCAGCCCTTCCAAAGGCATCATCTGTATCCTGATAGTGAGGAGAGGTCTGTCCAGGTGCCTCTGTTCTGCAGTGGTTCATGAGGAACATCCTAGTTCAGGACACAGCCCTGCTATCTTCCCACAGCTGGCAGCAGATAACAGTTATCTCTCTGCTATCCCATGCCCACAGTTGCCAGAAACATGTGAGGGCCTCTACCAAGGCTTTGGTCAGCATTATAAACCTCAGTGTCTTTCTGTCCTTCAGTTTTATTGCCAGGCATTTGGACATATCAGTAGCTCCTAGGAGGCAGGTTAGAAACCTCTGCTGTAAAATACTACTAATCTCAGGAAGGACCTCTGGCCGTCTCAAGTCCAGCCAACTGCTTGCAGCAGGATTAACTTCAAAGCTTGATTTGACTTGACAGGATTTAGAATTGATGCTTCATATTTTTCCTGTGCTCATTACAGTTACTTAATAGTATTTGACAAGTACTTCTCCAATGTAAGTCTGAAGTACTTCTTTATTAATAAGTACTGTTCTTTCATTGGCACTCTCCCTGTCTCACTTTTGGAAGAGCTGGCAGGTGATTAAAATGTTCACTGCAACTTTGATAGTTTTAAGTAATGCAGCCAAATGTTTGCCCACAGACTAATTAGGTATTCACTGACATGAGAGCCAATATTCTGTGTTAATGTTTTAGGCAGGCTAGACTGTCAACTTGAAGACGGCTTTTAATGTGAGTTTTAAATTCCACATTTCTCTTTTGTCAGAAGACTCCAAGTTAACTTCCTTAGTTTACAGTGCCAATTTCTTACATTTGTCAAATCCACTTATAGTTTTTTAATCATTGTAGCCCAGAGAAAACAAATACCACTCTGCTCTCTCAATCTGCCCAGAGAGAGAGCTGAGGGTGGCTGGGGTGCTGAAATTCCTTTGGTTTAGACAGAAGAACAGAAGCAAACATTTTAATTTTTTCTCAACCATTTGCTATGTAAGAGGTAGGTTATGAATCACGGGGTCTCTATGGCCTTTAAAGAGACACAGGGGAGGGACGTATTATATAAAATAATGAAGTTGGTTCTTTTCCCCCCTGTTCCTGGCCAAAATTGATCTTTCCTAATTTGTCTGAATCACCCTGTTCCTCCTACACATAGAAGACTCATAAAATAACACTGTTTTACACCTTCCAACTCATATGTCTGCTGCAGTCCAGCCTGTGCTGTAACTCTCACCGGTTTTGCTGAAGAAACTGCAATAACCATGGCAGCAGTATTATTACTCTTACAGTTATGGATCTCAACACTCCCCAGGCATTCTTATTTATATGATGCAGTCATTCCTGGTAAAAGTCACATGATAAGACAAGTATCTTAGCCTTTGTGTTACCATAGGAACAATCCAAACCTAAAGCATCTCCCTATAAAGGAAAGATTGCTTCCTGCAAAACAGGCATAGGAAAGTCATACTCTTGTCAGACTGAAGGCATTTTAACTTCCAGTATCTAGACTAATTCAACGTTAGACGAGTTTACACTAACAATCTTTCCTTTTATTATGGGATGCCAGAGTGCAGCCTTCCGCTAAATTTGGACAAAACCACAGCTATTTTACCCTTCTTTCTAGCCATGGACTTTCGTCTTCTAACCTTCCTTTAAGCCCCTACAGATTTACTGTGCTGCTAAACTTACCAGTCTAAAATATGCATTGACTCCCCAATTTCTACTGTCATCTTGATAGAAAACTAACAAAACCAATACTTTAATATTGGTTTATTTGCTTTAAAAATTTTTGTGTTGATCTTCTGATTGTGCTGGGATGACTGTGAATGTAAGGATGAATATGTATGTGATTAGAGAAGCGAGATCACTGATTGATCAAAGCTCTTCATCCTCACAAGTCACTAAAGCATTTTCCTTTAGATCAAGTGTTATGTTGGGGATTTTTTCGAGCAGAGATATCTTTTTCTCATAAATGCATTGATGCATGAAGAATTCTGCCTGGATATTTGCCTTAGTGAAGTCTATGCTGATCTGGTTGTGAGGCTGTTTTCCAACAAGCATGTGTTTGTTCTACTAGAATTTACCACACTCACACATCACAACTCTGGTATTATCCCAGTTCATCTGAGATATTTTCTTCCTCCTCAGCATTTTCCTGAGGATCCCTCTGATTTCCTTGTTCCTCAGGCTATAAATGAGGGGGTACATTAATGGAGTAATGTTGGTATAGACCAGAGACACCACCTTGTCTCGATCTGGTGAGTAACTGGACTTAGGACGAATGTAAATATAGGTGGCACATCCGTAGTGCAGTAAGGTGATGGTCAGGTGTGAAATGCAGGTGGAAAAGGCCTTGCCCCTTCCCACAGAGGAGGTGATGTGTAACAAAGCCATGGCAATGCAACCATAGGAGGCCAGGATTAGGAGGAAGGGGAGCAGCAGGAGGAGCACGCAGGCAGCCAGCAGGGGCAGCTCGGGGCCATAGCTCTGCGTGCAGGCCAGGTGCAGCACGGCGGGGACATCGCAGAAGAAGTGGTTGATGCGGTGTGACTGACAGAAAGGCAGGCGGAACACAGCCGCCGTCAGGAGCAGGGCAATGGCGAAGGCGGCCAGGCCGCCCACGAGGGCCAGCCTGAGGCAGAGGCCCTCGCTCACCAGGGCCGCGTAGCGCAGGGGCTGGCAGATGGCCACGCAGCGGTCACAGGACATGGCGGCCAGCAGGAAGCACTCGGCCCCGCCGAGGGCCACGAAGAGGTGCATCTGTGCAGCACAGCCCAGGAAGGAGATGGTGCCGCCCTCCGCCGCTGCCAGGCCGAGGAGCGCCTTGGGGACAATGACTAAAGTGTAGCAGAGCTCGATGGCGGAGAGTTGGCAGAGGAAGAAAAGCATGGGAGGACGTGAGGGCTCCATGACCACTGCCATGAAGATCATCATATTCCCTGCCAGTGTGACCAAATGAACAATGAGAAATATAAGGAAGAGCAGGACCCACAGACGGAGCAGCTCAGAGAAGCCAAGCAGGAAGAACTCCATGGTTGCACCAGTGCTCACATTGTCCCTCTCCATGCAGCCTTCACATGGCATCTACAGGAGAGAAACAGAACAGAAACAGCTGAATTCAACCTGATGCCTGGCAATCAATTCCATATAGAAAATAATGTTGCAGTACTGTAGAACCAGTGTAGTAAAGCTTATTGGGTAGGGAGGAAGGCAATTTCATTGAAAAAAACCCCAAACTTAAAACCTGATTTCACTCAGCCACATTCAGCACACTCTCAGACCCATATTCTCACACCAACCAAGGTTCTTGTGCCCAAATTATCTCCCTAGGATTCCTTGTCATGACACTTGTGACAAAGACTGTCAACTGTTGGGTCTTCATCACTTCTGAATTGTTCTTAAGTTTGTGACCATGTGCAGGTTTGTGAACATGCACTAGGTACCCTTTAGGAGTTGACACTGATTAATGTCTCTGTCCTGTCCTGCTTTTAAGAGTCTTCATTGGACTGTCCCTCTTGATCTGAGTGTCCTGTGATGGTGTTTGGGTATTGATGACCACTCAGACAGAAGTGTTTGGGTACTGATGAGCACCAACACCTAGGTCCTGCAAACATTCTGCTGCTGCTGCTTCTTGTGCATCCACTCCCAGGCAGACCTGTTCATTCTCTATTCACACCACTACCGCAGTCTTCTACATATGCCAGAGATGTACAAGGACAACCAGACAGTGAGCTGGAGCTTCTGTGCTGCATCCTAACTCCAATTAGTGGGAATTTGAGGTGTTTTCTGACTGGCCTTTCCCTTCTCCACAGTGGATCTGCCTTAAGGTTCATACCGACACAGGGTTTCAGTGATTAGACATGAGGGTTCCAAAATTAGGGCTGACATTTTGGCTGCTTACATCTTTATGCCTGGCTCAGCCCTATGGCATCAGAGTTGAAATAAACAAACTTCCATTCTCAAAACCAAAGATGTCCATGGCAACATACATACTCTGTAACAGTTTTTTAAGGAAAACACAGTGCTAGTATCTTGGACTTGGAGACTGAGATCTTGCTTTTCATAGGAAGAACAGAAATTTCCTAAGAATATGGAGTGATACAAATTTATTTAAGCTGAAAAATCTAGAAAATATAAGGATGTAGAGAGACATATAAAAATAAATTACATATACTGGTCATGGTTGAACAGTGTTCATTGCTCACGTATTCATCAATGAATACAGTATTAAACACAAGGAATAATTCCAACTCTTTCTACACTTTGCCATAAAACAGGAATAAAATCAGAGATTCCTTGAAAACTTCTGCTTATATAAAAATCCCAACAATATTTAAGTGTGAAACAAACTGGAAAATTACATGAAATGTCATCAAAGATTAATAGAAGGAATGTGAAATTGGTGGGAAAGCTATTAGTGGAGATGGGGATTTTTCTGGAAAAAGATGTTTCAAAAAAACTCCAGAAAAAATAATCAGTACAATTGAGGAGGTGAATCTGCTTAAGCCTAGAGATCTCTGCCTTTATTTTTTCCCCAAGGTTTCCTTGTGATTCAGTATCTCAGCAGGATCCAAAACATCTGGGACTCAGGTGAATATGAAAATATCCACAATTATATTACCTCAGGTGCAAAACTAGGAATTTAATCTCTCTGCCTCAGAGCATAAGTCAGCAAAATTAACAAGCTAGGAAGAAATTACCAGAAGCTCCAAGACTGAAAAATAATGGGCAGTCAGTGAAAACCAAGAAGGAGCTCTTTAGACAACACAGAGAGGGCAGCGATCCTGCAAAAGCAGGTAAAAAATACTACTGCTAGACACAGTTTCCTGTGGTTATAAAGCCATGGTTAACTCCTATATCCACATTTTGCTGCTGCAAGACCTCCCCAACAGCAGTTCTAAGCAGTCTGGCTGTAAATCTTTCTTGATACTCTATGCAAGTAGAAGGTCTTTGCTGAAAACAGGAGTAACGGGCTGGTACATGACTGTGGACTCAGTCACTGAGGACCAGCTGGGGCTCCCCTCACTCCAAGTCCTGAGACTTTAGGAGGATTCTACTAAACACAAGAGAGCTAAGAAGTGGGGAAGAGGCAGGGGTTTCCCTTCCTTTCGTTTGGAGCTGTTTGCTTCAGTGACAACATACCTTCTCTGGGTTAAAAGGTAAGAAAATAGAGACTTCTTCCTCTTGATGATGTGTGCTGGTCAGTTTGGGCTGAGATTCTGTTTCTTGCCCAGTCTGGGGTCCCTCTGGCTGTGGGTGTCCCTAGAGCCAACGTTTTCTTTTAGCATCTCATAGCCATCGTCTCTGCTCTTCTGCAGGACCCAGCTCCTTATATACCATAAGACACAGAAGCCTGTTCTGTTCCCTGATGCCTCTGCCCTCCCTGCACCAAGGACAGGCAGCTCCATTCCTCCCAAGAAAGGGGGAGTTGCAGGTTTTCCGCAAATCAAGCAATAGGATGTAATTGCATCTTCAGAGGATGGCGGGGCTGCAGCACCCTCCTCTCTTGTTCTTTTCACTGAAGCAATTGAAAGTAGCTGATTATTGATGGGGCTGCTTTGTACCTGGCATGGCAACATTTTAAGTAACAAAATGCATTGCTGCTCTTCTTAAGTAAAAAGAAATCTGTGGGTCTTTAAGTAAGTTTAAACCAACTCACACTTAGAGGCAAAGCAAAACATATAAACTTTCTAAACACATCTGTGTGCGGAGTTCAGGTGACCCCTTATTTCTTACTGACTCAGATGACACCATCATTCAGCAGTTGATAGGACTGAGATTATTTGAACCCAATTCATTTTTATTGCCATTGTTACATCCATTCCTGGACACTTACACTGAAATAGTTAAAGAGACCTGTAGTCTTACGTGAGTAGAAAAGAGAGACAAAGTCATGATTTTTGACTGCTAAAATGGATCTGCTTGGCAGAAACATAAATGTGGGACCTCAAGATTTTTCATAGGGCTTGGTTTAGAAGGAATCCTTCCAAAATGTTCTTCTATAATATTTTATCTATGTGAGGTAGTCATTTTGGAACAAAACTGCCTCATGCTTCGGTCCAGTCTGGGACTAATTGTGTCAGGCAAAGAACCTGGACTTCCACTGAACAGCAAGAAACAGGAGCCAGGGAGAGGCAACAAAGACCAACCACCTACTGGGGTGCAATAGTAAGAATGTGTCCAGCAGGTGAAGGAAAGTGATTATTCCCCTTTATCTGTCATATATGTAGCCACGTCTGGAACACTGCCGAAGTTGTATTTAAGTATTTTTACTACATTTTAAACCTGTCATTTAACTTTTTGGAATTAAAGCTATGACAGTGGAGTCTATCCTCTTTAGTTTCTCAACTCACTTCCTTAAATTTCAGATTTTTTTTTCATTTCAACTTTTTTCCTTACACTTCTTATTGTTTAAGATTCTGCAAACAATTCAGGGCACTGAATGTCTTCAGAGCATTTACAAAACTGAATTCTGAATCTGTCTTGAATTCTAGATACTGTTGTATAATACTGAACAAAAGAGCAACCCTGAAGCCTCTCTCGGTGACACGTCTCTGCAGCTGTAACAGGAGCAAAATCGAGGTGCTGGTTATTTTCTAATTACACCTAGCAAATTGGGCAGATTAAAAATGGAAGCAAATCTTTACAGTGAAGTCTATTCTAGTCAAATGCTTTGCAGAGTAAGACTGCTCCCTCTAGTAAACTCTGTGAGAATTTCAGAACACCAGCTGATTAATTAAACTCATGTAGACTTTATCTTTGTGTTACAGAATAAAATTTGGAGGCTCTGGTGCCATTTTTTACTTTATCCTCTTCTCTGATCCAAACTGCAGGAGAAAATCTGCTGCCTCAGTAACAATGTAAAAATAATTATCGGAACTACTTTGACAAGTCTGTTACAACTTTCTCATCTTCAGATGGTCCTTCCCTCCTGCTGGACTGGAGGTGAACTGGAGTGAGTCAGCACGTACCCAGTAACCAATACCACACAGTCAGCAGTTATATGCACTAATTCTTTTTTTTTACCGTAGTGCCCAGCCTTCCACTGAAATAAGTCAGGCAAATTACTGTTTCAGTTTGTGTGTGTGCAGATAAGCCATCATTTATTAACATGCAACTTACACCTCCCCGCAACGTTTCAACACACTCCCACACGTTACCTCCAAAACACAGCTCCCCGAAGAGGGGAGTGCTAGCTGGAGTGAGCTGTGCAGCCCAGTGCCAGAACACACAGCAACCAGACAAACAAGCAGCAGAGGATGAGAATATGCATGTCAAAGCGACTCCGTACTTCCTCCTCTAGCCCACACCTTTCAGGTTCCCAGCATTTCCATTGCATCAGCTTACAGCCAAATTCATAATAGATTATTAAAAGGTGCACGCTGGCATTAGTGTTTGCATGTCTTGAGTCTGCAGCATGTTATAGAGCTGTACATTCTGCCTTGCTGCAGAGTTCAGCCTTGCTCTCCTCCCCCGCACTCTTAACTGTGTGATTTTTTTTCAGTACGTGCCTGCAAGGCTTTGGGACTGGCCTGTCTTAGCCCGAATTTGTATAAAGAGTTTCTTGGAATCCAGCTACGGTTAATGAATCACATCATATCAGCTTCTATCAGCAATTGCAACATACTTCAGAGGATATTCCCCTTGGTCTTCAGAAAAAGGACCAGTGCTGGGCTTGCCTATCCACACCCGTGAATTGCCAGCCTGCTCCAAAGAAGGCAAGAGAAACTGGAAAGCTCAGTGTAATCTAGAGCAATTTGAGCAAAATGGAAACAACTGAGAGAGGTACCAGGAAACCCGGAGGAGAGGGACAGCCAGTCCCAGCAATGGCCACAGAAATGGCACTCTCAGCCCAGACAGCCCTGCGGCTCTGGCATGGCAGAGACATAAAGCTCTTCAGCAGGCTGAAAGCAATGTTCAAGCAACTCAAAGTAACTAGCCAGTGGTAACAGAGAATAAAGAGGGTAAGAAAGATTGCAGATCTTCTATGCATACAAAAGCACACTGATATGGATCCTCTGTGGGTATCTTGCCTCTGTAGAAAGCAAAGATTTTGGCTTTTGCAGCTGCACTGATGCAGTTCATACCTGTTCTGCTGCAGATATATTCAGTAGCTGAAGCTACTGCGTTATTCGGAAACGTCGTGGTGACTTGTCTGATTAGAGAACTTAAGGCAGTTTTAAGGTAGATTGCTTGAACTGATTTTGGTGGTTGATGAAATGTAAGATTTACTCTAATGAAAATGTTAAGAGTGGCAATGTAAAAATAAATGCTAGTATCTTTAAAGAAAGTGCATTTGTGACTCCAGTAAGGCTAATTATGATCATAACATAGCAGGGGCTGAAAATTACAGCATCTTGACAGCAACTATTTAACAGGTATGGGATCCCTACTCTGTAGTAAACAGGAGTCAAGAAATGTTGTCTCCCAAGAGGCAAGACACTGAAACAGTTGGGCATAGCCTTTAGGAGGAGCAGTGAATCCTTATTCCCACAATGTTCAGAGCTTTCCGGAAACTGGGAATTGAAACTGGCTGAGGTGGTAACAGCAGGATGGCTGGCATCAATTTGCCTTGGTAAGAAAAATCATCATGCTGCTCTCCTCGAGTTTCTGTTGTTTGGCTTGATAAACCATGCCTGGGAACTCAGTCTGGGAAAGATGCTGAACCATACACCAACCAAAACAGAGTTTTGCAAAAAAAGGGCAGGCAGCCTGGCAGCTGACTACTCCTCATGATTTGTTATAGGTGGGGCATTTCTTTCACCTCGTTGTACTTACTCATAGTCTAACCCAGCCAAAGGCATTGTCCTGAGTCTCTGCTAAAATAAAATGTTTGTACAGATCAGTTAATAGTATCATAAACATGCATGCTTTTCCCATTTGGAAAAAAATGGAGTTACTAGAAGAAAACTCATTTAGAACTAGAGAGAGAAAGGACAAATCTAAAATTGGAATTCATGAATGAAAGGATGAGAATATTTAACCTGAGAACAGCAAGTGAAAATGAAAAAGACAGACAAACTGAAAATTAGGCTACAGGCCCTGGAAAAGAGTAACTGGAACTCCAGTAGTTAAGATAAGAAAGAAGGTAAGCGTAGTAAGAAAGACTGATATTCTGAATACAGGTCTAAGTTTTCTTCTTGTATCTGAAGTTATTTTCAGATTCATTTGGACAACTTTGTGGATGTCACTGTGGATCCAATTAAAAGTTTGGGTTTTAACTACCTGCAGCCAGAAGGACTCATCTGGAAAGAAACAGAGAAGCTGCAACTCTCATGATCTTTGAAAGAGCTCAGCAGTGCTCAGCCCCTCTTGGGGCAGGGATGACAGCAGTCTGGGGCCTTGCTGAGAATCACTGGTGTTGACTTCTGAAAATCCTGTATTTATTGTTCCCTATGCAATGGTAAATGAGGCATTGTCTCACCTGAGCTCTTCCTTGGGGTGGCAATGACTGAGACACTCTATCTGGGGACATCATTTGTTTTTGCCTAATTTTTTCTGATGCAACTGCAGCCCTTGGGAGAAAAGCCAGAAAAACTCATTGTCTTATGAAGTTCTCCACACGAGACTCCATCCCAAGCTGATGCTGCACACACTTCATCCCCAATGTACTCAGCTACCACTCATTTCATCCTCCTCCTCCCATCTCATGTTTGGTGATCTAGATTAAGATTTTTCATCTATGTCACTTAGAAGCCCAGAGTTCATTTTCAGAATACTGATGTAAATAATTATTAGACCAACATGCTTTTCCGAAGAAGCTTACTGCAGAAAATAAACTCTGGAAACCAGACTGAATGTACAAACTTCAGATGAACTGGAGCTTGTTTAGACAGAAGAACTGTGGTAGACAGCCAATATGTGTGGTCAGAAACTGCAGATGGGCTGTAGAATCTATTCTGGCACTGAACTCTCGAGGTTGTTTCAAGCTGTGTTTCAAGAAAGTCAGTTGGAGGTGAAAGAAAAGAGCAATCTGTCCCTAACTGTGGAAAGAATGTGTTTTAGAAAACATATATACAGCAGCTTGCTGGACTGGATAGCAGGGGAGCAGGTGCTCAGTCAAAGAGCCATCCAGCTGTTGCCTTCAGCATTCTTTAGCATCATTTCCACTTAGTGTCTCACACAATGATGTACATTTTATCTACTTCTATTATTTTGTTTCTTGTGATCACAACATCTCTGTATTCTTATGTAACGTTAGAGCAAAAGCTAAAGCAACTCAGTGAGAATTCAGCAAACTATTCTTAGTACAAAGCCAACCATTGCAGCAGCACTGCAGAATACAGGATGAGATACAGTAAAATGTTACTAGTCCAGGTGTCCATGAACACAGAATTATAGGAAATAGTTTCAAGACAAGTGGATGCAAGAGAGAAAGACTTCCAATAGCTCTTCTGCATGAGGACCTGCTGGAGATAGGGAGAGACTTATCAGCCTGCAGGGGTCCCTGTCTATAGATATGTCATATATTTAATTTCTTCGTTGTGCTTCATGGGTGACCAAAGCCCTTGTCTGAAAGGAGACATCACATAGCACAACACAATCATGAGCTGCTTGGAGGAACGGGGGAAAGAAGGGGACACTAGATCACAACGGGCAAAAAGATTAGGCCCTTGCCACCTTCTGTGAGTCTCAGTGAAGACGTGGCAGTAACAGAGGAGTCATGCTTGGCTGAGCTCTCTGGAAATCCCAGGAGCTGCACATGATCCTTGTGGGGTCCCTTCCAACTCAGGATATTCTATTCTATTCTATTCTATTCTATTCTATTCTATTCTATTCTATTCTATTCTATTCTATTCTATTCTATTCTATTCTATTCTATTCTATTCTACTCTAACCTTGTGTGGCACCTTGCATTATAGTGCTGACAAATGCCTGTCAGCTGTCAGAGTCCTGAACCCTGTCCTGGGCAGGGGAACTGTGGGCACACCTATCGTTATCAAGTACTGGTTGAGCAGTACAACAGATCTAGGCCTTGGATGGGTGATATAAAGCCTGATAGCTCTGGTGCCCCTAATGATTTCCAATCTGTATTTTCATGGATCTATTTGGTGCAAAGGCTTTTATTCAGAAATAAGCTCCTTGTTAGAGCACATGCTAGCTGATCTGCATATTTATGCCTTTTTCCTTTATATTCAAACACTGAGAAGAGCTTCCTCCATATTCAGTTTTAGCAACTTTCTTTTATTAGCAAAACCTAATTGTCCCTGATTAGGGAACGTAGGCTGAAGACCCTGTGACAGCCGGAACAACAAACCAAGCTAAGTACTCAGCTGTTCTTTCAGGCTGATGAATGGGAAATGTAATGAAACTGCTTCAAGTGGGTGGGATACCGTAATGTTCTCCAGTGCCAAAAAACGTCTTCACTGAATCACAGAAACATAAGAAACCAGCCTGGAACACCCAGCCTCCTGCTCAGAGCTGGAGTAATGCTGCATCCCATCATGATGGACTTTTCTAACAGAATCCTGGGAGTCTCCAAGGCTGGAGACTCCTTCATCACTCTGGATGTCAGTTCCAGTGCTGTGCTGCCTCTTGGTGAAAAAATTTCCTAATTTCCAACCAGAATTCTCTGAGATGTGATTTAGAGCTACTGACCATTACTGTTGGTTTAATGGAGTTGTAACAAACCTCTGGTATTTGGGACTGGAAGCAGGGGGGCAAAGGGGAACTGGACAGAAAGGAGATAAAAAAAGATCAAGACAATGTTGGAAAACAGCCTGTTAGCACAGCACAGTGAGGGAGTAGCCTACTTTACTCTTTTTTTGCAGGAAGTCACAAGGTGACAGAGTTGAAGGAACATAGGCACTGAAGACCTTCTTTGCAGTAAGCACCATATAAATGCAATGCCTTCCTTTGAGCCGCTGTGCTCATTAGCCAGCAGTCTTTCTGTGCTAAGAAACTGCATTTGAGCTGGGACTGAAATGAAAAACATGAAATCCACTGCCTTTTGTGGTATGAGGCAAGTGCTCAGCAGGCAGAGCCCTTGGCTGTTGCATTGCTGATGGCTTGAGCTGAGCCGGCGGTAGGTAGCTGGGCAGTGAAATTGAGGTCAGCCTCCAGTATATCCTCACTTCCATCTTGGTTTCCATACAGATGGATGGAGGACCCACAGCAGCGGGCATGTCTGTGCATGACAAATGCCTTGTACTCCTGGCAGGTATATAGCAAAACTTTGTTTATATTTTTCTTTTGTGTTTGCTCCCCTCCCTCCATGAGCTCATCGATCATCGCCTCTCTCTCATTCACTGTTTTACTTCACAGAGGTTACATCTTCAGAGTGCCAGAGCAGTCAGTTCAAATGGGCTGCAGATATGGAAATTCATCAATATATTAAATGCCAGCTGGAAATATTCAATGAAACTCTTCAATATTCGCATGTTCTTAAAAAATGATTTTATTTGTTCTAGTCTTTGATGAGAAAGGAGCTTTTTGCTGCCTAAAATTTGGAACAGTATTAATGTTGAGTAAGTTAGGTCACTGAGATAGGAATCTTGATATGTGTTTCTGAGCACTACTACCGGACACTAAAATCAGAAGAACAACTTAATTGGAACTAAGTAATGCATGTAGTTGCATCTAAGAATTAACCTTTTTTTTCCCAAGATACTCCAAACCAAGATTTTACCCAACTTTTACCCAAGATGGAGAAAAAATATCCATATTTTATCAAATCCCTACTATGGCTTTGAGAAGCCACAAGCCCCATTTTGGAAGCTCCATGACTATTCCCAGAAGCACAATTGCTTTCCCAGACAACAACCTTCTTACAGATTTTTTGTTTCAGGGGTTTATTTTAGACTTAATAGTACCCATTTTGCGCACAAAAATTGAGGACTGTGGAGCAAAGGAAATGCCTGCATGGCAGGTGTAATGCAAGATGGAAAATATAGCTCTGCTTGTTAATTAGTTACACATGCCAGGAAAGTTAAAAGGTCACAAAGCCACCCTGAAAAGAGTGAAGTCACTGGTAATAGAGATTTTTCATCCTCCCACAACATTAGGCCCTAGTCAATGGTGGAAGCAGACCAAGTCTGCTACTTGTCTCATGGAATGTTTCTTTAGAGGACAAAACCTGTGGAAAAACATGAATTTCGACAACCCTGTTGTGGTGGAAGGTCAATAGTCTGAACGGTGTGCTGACATCCAGGCAGATAAATGGGCTAAAAGCACTTTCCACTACACTGAGGAAGAAAAAACAAAAGTCTGAAAATTCAGATAATAAGACAAAAGCAGAAGTATTTCCCTGTGGTCAACTGTGTCTGTGATGTTTGATGTACTGACAAGATTAGGCCAGCATTTACATCTCTACCCAGAAACAGTCTCCTCTGTTACGCTGAATTTTTTTGAGATTCACTTCATTCCAGGAATGGCTTTGAAAGAGTATGTTACTTAAAACTGTAAACACAAGCCTTTTCTCCCCAGTAAAGCTTAAAGCTTAAAACTGAGGATGGCCGTAGAACTGGTAAGTATCTCAGCCACCCTGCAAAATACACGTGCATTGTTCTCGATGTCGCAACTCTGCAGTGCTGTAATTACATTGCATTCAGATGGAGGACTTGGCTGTCTGTACTTGTTTAATGTGAGTGCTGGGGGTGTCAGCTGTGGGGTGGCTGAGGGCAGCCCCCGGTGTGTGGCAGCCCGTGCAGGTGGCCGTGGCCGTGTCCGTGTCCTTCCCGTGTCCATGTGCGTGCCTGTCCCTGCCTCACACAGCCAACCTCAGCACGGGCTGCCCCTGCAGCCTGGGCACTGGCACCGGGAAAAGCAGCCCTGGGCAGAGACCCTGCAGCCTGGGCTCCAGCAGCCGAGCAGGAGGAGCCCCTGGGGCTGAACTCCGCTCATCCTGAACTATCCCTACACACGGCACCCGAAGAGTGACTTGGCCAGAAAGAACTCTGGAACTGGGGCTTTTCCACAAAAAAACCACCTGGTGTAACTTTAGTGCTCTTTGTTTTTACTTTCAGTCCTGATCAGCTGTTTGTAGGAGCTATCACAGACTTTCTTGGAAAAGCATCTTGTCTGTTGAAATCCTACAAATCCTGCAGATCAGCAAACGTTATCTCAGTTCTCTTTTTCTTGCAGTTTTTGCAGGACCTTATTCTATTTTGCCAGGTAAAAAGCAATGAAAAAGATCCTGAAAAAATTCCTTTCACAAAGGAGAAAAAATAACAGATTTACAGGAACACATAAAGAGCAACCACTGAAGGCCTCTAGCCCAATCTCCTGCTGACAGCACGGCTAACTCTAGTTAGGTGAAGTTCCTTAAGGCCTTGTCCACGTGAGTTCTGAACACTGAATCATAGAATCCGAGGATGGTTTGGGTTGGAAGGGAGGTTTAAAGATCATCTAGTTCCAATCCCCTGCCATGGCCAGGGACACCTTCCACTAGAGCAGGTTGCTCAAAGCCCCATCCAACACGGGCTTGAACACTTCCAGGGGTGGGGCATCCACAACTTCTTTGGGCAACATGGTCCTGCACTTCTCCACCCTCATTGTAAAAGATATCTTCTGTGTCTCACATGTAGATGTAGTCTCTTTCTGTATAAAAACATTGCTCCTTGTCCTGACACTACAGATCATGGTAAAAATGTCTCTTTCTATCTTTCTTAGAAACCCCTTTAATGTATTGAAAGGTCTCAATAAGATCTCTCCAGAGCCTTCCCTTCTCCAGGTGGAACAACCACAAGTCCCTCGGATTTTCTTCACAGCAGAAGTGTTCCAGACCTCTGACCATTTTTGTGGTCCTCCTCTGGACTTGTTTCAATGGGTCCATATTTTTCCTGTGCTGGGCTCCAGAGCTGGACACAGCATTCCATGTGGAGTCTCTTGAGAGCTGAGTAGAGGGGCAGAATAATCTCCATGACCTGCTGGCCACATTGCTTTGGATGCAGCCCAGGGTGCAGTTGGCTTTCTGGGCTGCAAGTGCTCATTGTCAACTAATGACCAGCTTTTCACCCACCAGTATTCCCAACTCCTTCTCAGCCATGCCACTCTCAGGTTTCTCAGTTGGTCTTTACCCTGATCTTTTCTGATGATGGGAGGGACTTCATTCCCCCAGCACCTGCCTTGAGTTTCAGAGGCTTTGGAGATGTGGGAAGAAGGAACCAAGGCAAAAAATATTGTTGAGTACCTCAGCCTTCTCCGTATCAGTTGTGACCATTTCTCCTGTCTTATTTATTGGAGGGGTGGGATATGACAGTTTGTTTAAACTTCCTTTTCTGGTCAATGTACTTATAAAAGCCCATCTTATTATTCTTTCTAAATTCAGTCCCAGCTGTGCCTTGGCTTTCCTGATCCCATCCCTTTGTGTTTAGAGCACAGTTACATCAGTTAGGAACATGAAAAAACTCAGGGGACTGCTGTCTCCCTGAGTTGCTGAAGGGAATATCTTTTCTACACTTTGTACCTCTCTTTGGAGGAGTGAAAAAAGCTGCATCTACTTAGCCACTAGTAGTGTAGAAAGCCCACTAAAGTAATGCGTTACTGTGATGTGGACAGCCCCACACAAAGTCAGTGTTTACACACAGGCTTCCACCAACTGTGTTCATTATAATCTCAGTAAATATGTGTCACTCAACAATCTCACCCTTTTGGTGTTTGCACAAGGCTTCAACCATCTTCATAACTGTCCTGACACAAGCTGTGGTTTGGGAGGTTTGGACACGGCACTGAGGGGAACTTTTTCACTAGGAGTCAGTGCAGCACTAGACCAGATGTGAGATAGTGACTTCTTCATCAATATTTTCAGCACTCGGCCAGATAAAGTCACGGTGACCTGATGTGGTGTTGAGGATAGTCCCACTTGAAGCAGACTTTCTGAACAGTGCACCACCGATTCGATGACACAGGTATCCATGAACAACTGATAAATAACAAATGAATGCTTACTTGTGCTTACAGCTCTGGCTTCTCACACAGAGGGTATCTTAATGTGCTTCCCTTCCCAGCTTGACCAGGAGCTATTTCCATCACCAATCTTTTATATTCCTGTCATATTCATTCACTGTCAGGTGAGAGCCTTAGCCAATGGTAGATTGAAGTCCAGACCATGTCGTCTTTGCTTAGTGTCAGCCCTTGACATCTTGTTAATTGTAATGACAGTGCAATAGAGAGTTCTGATGAAATTCCAGGCAAGTATAGCAGTTTTGTTCAAATACTGCAAGGATGGATTTTTAAAAAATCCAACTGATAAAGACCCACCATCCCCTCTCCTTCTCATTCTTTTTAGGCTATCCAGGAGCGCAGCAAAAGAAAAAAAAAAGAAAAAAAGAAACAAATGAAAAAAAACCCACACCACCAAAACCATTATGTTAGTGATTTCTATCATTTATTTTTATAGGAAGCAGATATTCAGGCTATAGTGACCACAGTCATCTGGTAATGGCCACTGTAGTCTGCAAGTAATAGTCCAGGTAAGGATTAATTATGTCAGCCTTGCATATAACTATATCTTGAAGTGTTAGGTTTACATTTTAACTTCTTTTGCAAGGACTATGAGTAAAAGGAGTTTCTTGTTTTGAGTCTTTCCCCTTTCTCTAAAACCCTCTTGCTGCTGGCACTGCTGCCCCAGGGCCAAAGGCACAAGGTTGTTGCACATGATGGCAACCAGCACCTCAGGGCACATCGGTCCCAGCTTCGTTGCCCACACCTTTCCAGTCAGGGCCACCATAGCAGTGTGTCCCATTCCCTCCCCGCAGCCCAAATTAAGGCCAAGTTTTGTTACTAGAAGCAAATCCACCCAACCATGCAGAGGAAGCCCGTTTAGGGTCAGCTCACTACAGCTGCATCCTGTCCCTCTCCAGAGGATGGCAGCAGAGCTCAAGCATCCCTGAAGTTCCTTTTCCCCCACCCTGGCTCAGAGAATCACAGAATGGTTCGGGTTGGAAGGGACCTTAAAAAACATCTTGTTCCAACTCCCAGTGTTCAGACTCCACTGAGCTCCCTGCTATTTTCAGGCTTGACCTAAGCAAGTTTTGCAAGGGATCCAGACATGACAGGATAAAGCAGTACTGATGAGTACAAAAAATCTGGATGGCAGTCCCAGGTAACATCAGGAGAAATTAAAGTGAGCAGCACAAGAGGAGCAGAACCCCCTCCAGCCACACGGCTGTCCTGGGTGGATGCCAGGTTAGGTGGCTCCTACCTGGGTCCCATCTGGTGCACCCAGCCCTGCAACTCCCCAGGCTGTGCAAGGAGAGCTGCTTTCTCACTTTTCTCAGAAAAAAAATGTGGGAATTCAAGGATTTGGAAAGGCTGACCTGCCGCATCACAGGCCTGCCTGCTGAAAATAAAATGTATTTATTTCAGCAAGCAATGGAAAGTGCGTTATGGATGATCAGACCAGCATAAAACAGGGGCTAGGCAAATTTGTGAGAAAAGGAACTTTCAGTGTTAAATAAAGGTGAACATGCCTTGTACTAGTTGTAGATTGTTTTCCTTAAAGTTATCCCTTTTATGGTAGACTACTTCCACAGTAAAATGAAAATGCTATGTTTATAATTAAATATGTCTGTATCAACAAAAAGTCTGTCTACAACAGGATTGCAGGATTGGTGGGTAGGGGAAGAGTGTTTGACATTATCTACTTTGCTTGTGCAAAGCATTTGAAGCTGTATAGCATGACATCCTTCCCTCCAAACTGGAGAGACATGAATTTGGTTGATGGACTGCTCCATGGATAAGGATCTGGCTGGATGGTCACACTCGAAGAGCTGTGGTCATTGACTCAATAACCAAATAGAGACCAGTGATGAGCAGCATTCTTCAGGGGTTGGTATTGGGACTGAACTGTTCAACATCTTTGTTGGCAACATGGACTGTGGGATTGGGTGCACCCTCAGTCAGTTTGCTGATAACACCAAGATCTGTGGTGCTGTCAAGATGCTGGAGGGAAGGGATGCCATCCAGAGGGGTCTTGCCGGGCTGGAGTGGTGAGCCCGTGTGAACCTCATGAAGTTCAACAAGGCCAAGTGCAACATCCAGCCCGTGATTTGGGGCAATCCCAGGCACAAACACAGGTTGGGCAAAGAATGGACTGAGAGCAGCTGTGCAAGGAAAGACCTGGGGCTGTTGGCTGACAAGAAGCTCAGTGTGAGCTGATAGTGAGCACTCATAGCCCAGAAAGCCAAACATGTCCTGGGCTGCATCAAAAGCAGCATGGCCAGCAGGGTGAGGGAGCAGATTCTGCCCCTCTAGTGAAAACCCAGCTGGAGGGGAGTACTGCATCCAGCTCTATGACCCCCAGCATAAGAAGAATATGGACCTGTTGGAGAGAATCCAGAGGAGGCCATGAAGATGGTCAGAGAGCTGGAGCACCTCCACCATGCAAATAAGCCAAGACAGTTGGGGCTGTTCAGCCTGGAGAAGAGGCAGCTTTGTGGAGACCTTATAGCACCTTCCAGTACCAAAAGGGACTACAAGAAAGCTGGAGAGTGAGTTTTAAAAGGACATGCAATGATAGCACAAGGTGTAGTGGCTTTAAACTGAAAGAAGGCAGGTTTAGTTTAGATATTAGGAAGAAATTCTTTACTGTGAGCTGGTGACACACTGGTGACACAATGTTAGATGGGGCACTGAGCAACATGATTTAGTGGAAGGTGTCCCTGCCCATGGACTAGAGAATCTTTACAGGTGCCTTCCAATCCAAACCATTCTGTGAGTCTGTGATTCTTTTGGTTACATGATTATTTAGCCAAGGTACCCTTGCCTCTGTCTTCCCCAGTCATCTTGATCCTCTAAGACAGCAGTTTTACTTCCCATGCTTCACCAATCAGCACTTCTCCCCAGTGATTTTACAGTGTATTCCTGTCAGTCACACCTCCTGAAAGATGGTGTTGGAGATGTTTGCAAGGCTGTGAGTCCACCTGATGTGTCATGGGCATTTCCAAGAGAAGATGTACTGAGTACAGGATTCCCAGCAACAGTTCATCACCTGTGTTCTCCTCTGTACACTTGGTGGTCACTAACTCTGTTAGTATCTCCTGCCCTTGGCTCCTGAGTGACCACAGGAAGAGGGGGAGCCTAATGTGACAGGTAGACACCCACCTTGCTGTCACTGGTCTTCTCTTAAACATGCTAGAGATTTTCCTCTGGTATACATTTGCTGTGATTTCCTGTGGAGAAGAGCCTGGCTGGTAGGCCGTGTCTTCACTGATACCAACAGAGAGTTTGTTCCCAACCTTTTCAAAGACATTTAAGTGGGTTTTGCTGCCTTGCTTATCATTCTGTCAGATTTTTGAGGTCTGGTAGTGCACATGAACAACAGCTCATTCCATCTCATGCTGCTGCTAAGGACATCTCAAGCTGCATTCTCCTTGGGCCTGGGTGTCACTGCACTGGGAACTGCTCTAGATCCTGCTTTATTCCTCTGTGTTGGTTTTGCACAGCCTGGTAGCAGGAGGGGACAGGGCAGGGAACAGAAGTGGCTTCTGTGAGAAGCTGCTAGAAGCTTCCACCATGTCCAGCAGAGCCAATCCCTGATGGCTCTGAAGATGGACATGCTGCTGGCCAAAGCTGGGCCAGTGAGAGAGGTTGGTAATGCCTCTGTGATAACATATTTCAGAAGAAACCAAAGCAAAGGTGGGGGCACAGTTTTAATTCCAGTCAAAGAAGGGGAGGTGAGAACATGTGAGGGAAACAACGTGGCAGCACCAAGGTCGGTGGAGAAGGAGGGGGAGGAGGTGCTCCAGGAAGGAACCGAGGTTCCTCTGCAGGCCGTGGTGCAGACCATGGTGAAGCAGCTGTGCCCCTGCAGCCCGTGGGGATCCACGGGGAATGCAGAGATCCACCCNAGTGGACCCACGCTGGAGAAGTTCACGGAGAACTGTCTCCTGTAGGAGGGACCCCATGATGCAGCAGCGGAAGGACTCCTCTCCCGGAGCAGTAGAAGAAAACATCGAGTGATGAACTGACTAAAACTCCCATGCCCTGTCTCCCTGTACTGCCAGTGGGAAGGAGGGAGGGGTTGGAGGAAGAAAAAGTGTTTTTAAGGGCTTATTTTACTTCTCATTATCCTGCTCTGATGTTGTTAGTAATAAACTCACTTTGTACCTCTAAGTTGAGCTAGTTTTGCCCTTGGAGTGTTTTCTCTTGGTTCTTAACTCATGAACCCTTCGTTAAATTTTTCTCTCCTCTGTCCAGCTGAAGCAGGGGAGATTGCAAGAGCGGCTTTCGTGGGTGCCTGGTGTTTGGCCAGTGTCAAACCATGACATCCCCACAGGTCACATAGCACTGCGAGGGTGTCTCACAGCACCAGGTGTAGTCTGAGTGCACTTGCCTCTGGGGCATAGCGATCATAAACAGCCCAGGGGCCTGGGGGATCCACAATGAGTCTGTGCTGAGATCTGGGGCTGATGGTGTTTACCTAGATGAACTGCACTCTGCTGATCTGTGGGACTGTGTGAACAGGAATAGGGCTTTGGGACCACACAAAGGACAAAGGAGGGGAATTCCTTATAGGAATAATCTGCGGCAGCTGCGCACATTTGACTGTGTAATTTTTATTTTCCTGATGACCTCTACAGATCCCTGAAAGAAGGTCTCTCATTACTGCTTTTGTCAGCAATATGCTTGGCATTATTTAAGATTTGATTTACCAGGATAGGGAGTCTCATTTAAGTTTTGCCATAGTATTGCTCTGTTGAATACATAGGTCAAATAAGGAACTTCTAAGAAAACACAGCAGCATAAGGGAGAGGAACACTCTGACAAAGAAAACGAAGAACAAATTAAAGGAAGCACCAATAGCTGAATTGAAAGTGAGGTAGCTGTTTAAAAAAAATCAAACAAGTTTTACCATTGGGATCAAGCATTCAGCCAATTCAAATTCATGGAAACAGTCTGTTTGATTATGTAATTTGGGCAGTAGAAGGCTGTATCATCAGTATGATCAATGTCTTGAGACACAGTCAAACGTGATATTTAGGTACAGTCTGCATGGGAGAATTTGGCCAGGATCACAGCAATAATCAACATGCTCACCAAGACTTTAGCACTGGTTGAGTCAAGCCTGAACCCACTGTTACTGAACTGTGAAACTGGAAGATAAATCCGTTCAGGAGACCTCCATTAAAAATGGCTTAAAGTGACTGCACAAAACATTCTCTGGATACACAGAGACATTTCATCATGAAAGGGCAATATTTGTCTACACTAAACAGTAGTTTACATACATAAAACAGACCCACTACTGCTTGCAAGAGCTTCTTTAATAGCACCAACACAAAATGGATTACAGGCAGAAGCCATGGTATCGCAAGGGCATTTTAAAACAAATCGCAAAGAAAGTGGCAAAAGCAGAGGCAGAGATCAAGGTNCAGAGACATTTCATCATGAAAGGGCAATATTTGTCTACACTAAACAGTAGTTTACATACATAAAACAGACCCACTACTGCTTGCAAGAGCTTCTTTAATAGCACCAACACAAAATGGATTACAGGCAGAAGCCATGGTATCGCAAGGGCATTTTAAAACAAATCGCAAAGAAAGTGGCAAAAGCAGAGGCAGAGATCAAGGTCTCACATTTCTTGCTGGGGCTGCATCTTTCCTCAGCTTTGAAGAATTTGCATTCTAATAAGAACGGCCAGCACGAAGGGGACGCAGGAAGGAAAGCTTGTCATTGAAGTTGATTGCCTTGTAATTTGGAAGGTTTTCATGATCTCGAGCAAGGTATTGAATTCCACTTCCATCACTGTGCTCACACAGCAGCCAGGCACCTCTCTGGACTTTGTGGGAAGACATGATGTCATTGTCATGTCCCGCAGCCAGGTTGGTTGCTTCTTTTATTACTCTGCTCTTCCCTTGATAGTTGGTATGCTCATAGAGAGTGATCTCGGGATGGCTCAGATCTTCAGTGATCATCTGCAGAGAACTGACCCTATTATTCATCTTTGGACCAAAAGAGCTATGGTCTCCCTCCTCAAGTACCAGAAATTTGCCTTCATAGTTTGAATGCTCGTAAGCCACCCAAGGCTGGCCAATGACTTTTGCTGAGGAGGCCATATCATTCCAATCTGCATCTCTTAGATTGGCAATGTCAGAGGTGAATTCTTTGGACAACCCCTGGAAGTTGGCACGCTCGTAAAGGATGATTTTTCCCATCTCAGTAGGCCTTCTAGAGTTTGAATTTCTTCCTCTAGGAGCTAGGTGACAGCCTACATGAAAGGAAGATGGAAAACAAGCAATGCTTGTTAGAAGCCTTTTGGACCTCGAAACAAAATGATGGACACCCAGGATGGAAAAAGGGAAAAAAACAAAAATAAAATGTTTTTAACAAAGAATAAACATAGAAGTAGCTGTAAAAGAGCGAGGTCATGACATGTAGGTGTTGGTTTAGGTATATGACCAAGATTAAGTTGTAAAATACCCTCACATTCACCCCTCACCATTGTCTATCACTATCCCTCTCCACCCTTTCCCTTGGTAGGGTTTGTGTGTCCTGCAGCAGCCATCTCCTCATCCCCTGAAAGACGGGTTCAGTCTCTGCACATGCAGACAGCAGAGCCTCACACACGCGCTGCAACTCTCACCCAGCACTAAAGCCTCCTTCCCTTCCCTTCCCCTGCATCTCACAGCAGCTGCCCAGGAAACCCTTCCAGCTCTCCTGCACACACTGTGCCTCTCACCTGGATGTCAGCTGCAGGGCTGGCCACAGCTCAGGGCAGTTCCTCCAGTGCAGGGCTGCTCTTTGGGAAGGGCGTCTCACCTGCCTCCATTTATAGCTTGCACAGAAGCCTTGTGAAATATCCCAATCAACGGAACTGAAAGTGTCCAGTATTACCCCCAGGGGTCAAAACTTGTTATCCACTGTATTTTACTTTCTGTGATCCTACAACCAGACATCTTCCTCTTGTTCAAAAGTCTGTTGAAGCATGAGTGACTTGATGAAATGGGGGAAGTTCAGTTCTTGTTTGTCCTTCTCCTCCAGAAGAAAATGGAATCAGAGTAATAAAAAGGTATCGAAATAGGTTGTGACATAGGTGCTGTAGAATGTTTCTGCCCGATGCAGTTTACATTTTTGCTTTTCTGGGAAGTACATCTAATATACAGTCATAGTTTTCCTAAGAGATTTTTTGGGAGTTATCCTGGTGGCAGAGAGGGCATTTACATAGCTTTTTCAATTCCATTTTCCCCTTAGGTTCACAGTGTCAGTAATGTTGGAAAAGGCCTCACAGATTATCAGGTCCAAACTTTGACTGAATGCCGCCGTGCCCAGTAAACCATATTGCAAATCTCACTTCTACTTGTGTTTTGAACACTTCCAATGGTGGTGACTCCAACACTCCCCTGGGTTGCCCATTCCAAAGCTTAACCAGTCTTGCAGTGAAGATGTTTTTCCTAGTATCCAACATCAACCTCTCCGTGCACAACTGGAGGGCATTTCCCCTGATCCCTCCCTTGCCTGGGAGAAGGGCCAAGCCCCTACCTTGCCACAAGCCTCTTTCAGGTATTGTCAAGAGAAAACATGTCTTCCCTAAGCCTCCTTTTCTCCAGGATAAACACCCCCAGCTCCCTCAGCAGTTCCTCATCAGGCCTATGCTCCAGACCCTTCACCAGCTCCAGTGTTCTTCTCTGGACTCACTCCAGCACCTCAATGTTTTTCTTGCAGTGAGAGGCCCAAAACTGAGCACAGGATTCCAGGTGCAGCCTCACCAGTGCCAGGTACAGGGGGACAATCACTGCCCTGGTCCTGCTGGCCACACTACTGCTGGTACAGGCCAGGAGTCATTGGCCTTCTTGAACACCTGGGCACAATGATGGCTCATGTTCAGCTGTCTGAAGCTATGGATACTCCACCCCGCAAAGGGTTCTTTAAGGTTCCTTCCAACCCAAACCATGCTTTGATTCTGTGACATATGTAATCACATATCTATTTATGTATAGTAATAGAGGTACATGGTACTATCATAGATGATAATCAAATACTGTTTGTATCAATACTGTTGTCTCAAAACCTGACAGAAAGTCACAGAGTAGAACCCAGAAACAGGATGTAAATGGAGATCTTCTGGCATGATGAAAAATCAGCTTCAAAGTCAGAACTTTAAAGAAAAAGCGTGGCAAAAAAATGTAGTTTTTTGCAGATGTTTATTTTGCACTAAATACTGAATATTGTAAATGGTGCTTTATACTGTCAGATTTGAATTTAAACACTTGAATCTGGTTAGACATGGTGGTTTTTTCACAGACACATCAAGCTGCAATCTTGTTGTGCTAAATATGACTCTAAACATTTCCCCAATTCAGCCTAAAGTAAATGGTTCAGATAATATTTCCTTTTAATGTTTTTCCTATATCAACTGTTTGCATTACTGTTTAAGGACCACCAGTATTGTTTCACCTCATTTCCCCATCCTCCTTTATTTTCTTCTCTGCATAGGTACAAATTATATCCTACATCAAGTTATTGGTTTTCCCAGATGCTACACTAGGCTCTCAACAACTGCTACTGGGATTTTGCTTTGCAGAAAAGAGCATCCCATAAACAGTTCTGTGAGGAATTCTGTGGTGTGTATCCTCAGAACTCAGCCCATTCCCTCTCTGGTCACTGTCTTTCAAGGGCCTTTGATTTCACTCACTCTGCTCTGGTCTACCTGACCATTTGCCAAGCACAAGAAAGGTCATCTAATGAGTTATTTAACTTAATTAAATTAACAGTGAAGTGTAGAATTGCTGCATTTCTCCATTTTTTCTGATAAACATTAAATAACTGCCTTTGGTCATGTATC
>VYXC01009329.1:47182-58534 GCA_013397175.1 Platysteira castanea
ATCTCGGAGGGTTTGGGGGATAAAGTGCGACTGGGAGCCTTTGTGAGTTGGGGAAACGTTTATTTGACTTCGAGTAAAGCTACAAACAAATACAAAAAGCTTTTGGCAAAGTACTAACAGGCGGCTAGACATGACAGATGCCATTTTTCCACAGAACACTGCATTCACTCTGCCCACTACGACCCGGCTATTACTCACGGCAGAAATATTTCTAGTATTTACAAACATCAGAGCACTCCAGCGTTGGTCCGGTTTTTATACATTATTATTAATTTTTTTTTATTATTTATTATTTATTATTATTATTATTTTTAATAGTGAAGTTCACCCACGTCTAAGAGTACGCCTCGGAATTAGGCTGGGATTAGAAATCCTGGCCTGAAGTTTGGACTAAAACACAGACTGGACAATTTTAAGACAGAAAGATACAAGAGCTGTTTCTTTTTTTTTTTTTTTTTTTTTTTTTTTTTAATTTTTTTTGGTTTTTTTTTTTTTTTAAGACTTCTTTTTTTTTGCCATTGAGTGCAGGAACCCNTTTTTTCTGCGACTGTAGTGCAGGAACCCCCGATTTTCGCTTAGGCAGAGAAGAACTCACCCAAGAGCAGTAAACTCAGAAAAAAAAGGGGAAGGGGGGAAAAAAAAAAAAGAAAAATCCCAACAAATAAACAAACAACCGTATCTGTTCTCAATTTATAAATAAGTTATAACATTTAAAGGGCTCACAGAACACATGCTAGCTTTCCAGAAAGCGTCAAGAGAGCACGGACACAGACATTTAGAAGAACAACGAGAGCAGGAGGAGCATCTGGAAATAAAATTTAATTAATTTTTTTTTTTTTTTAAAAACAAACCAAAAAAAATCTCCAAAAGAGAGCACGACATGAACTCAGTCCTGGCATAACGGTACCAACAGGAGCAGTTTTAGGATAATCAACCACATGCCGAAAAGAAGGTGCCTCACTGTACAGTACTCCGAAACTAAAGATCTGCGGCCATTTACTTCTTTATTTATTTATTCACGCGTTGGGGATTTTTTTGTCGTTTTTTTGTTTTGTTTTGTTTTTTCTCTCGCCCATTTCCTCTTCTTTTTCTTCTTCTTATTTTTCTTCTTATTTTTCTTCTTCTTTTTCTTCTTCTTCTTTCCCCCCCCTCGCTTTATTCCTCGAGCATTTTAGGGCTGAAAGGCGCTGCCCGCCGAGGCCAAGCTCATGCTTTTCAGTTTGTTATCCTTCTTCCACTTCATCCGCCGGTTCTGGAACCAGATTTTGATCTGGCGCTCGGAGAGGCAGAGAGCGTGAGCGATCTCTATTCTCCTCCTGCGGGTGAGATATCTATTGAAGTGGAATTCCTTTTCCAACTCCAGGGTCTGGTAGCGAGTGTACGCTGTCCTCGCCCTCTTCCCGTCTGGTCCAGTCATGTCTGGATAACACGGACAACAGCGGGGTTTGGGTTTGGTCTTTCTGCTTGGATTTTTTTTTATTTTAATAGATTTTTTTTGAATTTTAAGGCTTTTCCCCCGCTTTTTTAAACCCGAGGTTAAATATTCGCCCGCTTGGAAAGCTGCGAATTCCCCCAAATAACAGCACCCCCCTCCTCTCTCTCCCGCCCCCCCAGACACGTGTAACACCCCCCCCCCTTGGCCCCTCCAGACCCGGCATTCCCGACTCGAGATCCATAATTTAACTGAGGGAAAGAGGTCGGGAAATCTCTCCCCTTTTTTTCGCTCCTGCCTGGGTGTTCCCGGGGCTCTTGGCAGGTTTACTGCTGCTTTCTTTTCTCCAGGAGAAAACCGGGAAGGCAGCGGAGGGGAGAGAGGGGGGGGTGGCTCTTCCCCGGGTATCTCCTGGCGATTTGGGGGTTTGTCAAGGGCAGATTGTCAGGAATAAGCCCGGAAAATAAGAGTAGGAAAGGGCTGCGAGCCCCATCTGCGCCTATAATGCCATTTTAATGGTCAATTCTTCCCTTTCCTCCCCCCCACCCCACCCCGAGGAACACCCCCTCGCCTCAATTTTTAAATTACCTTCTCCCACCATCCGCACGGTGCTAAGAGCTTAAAATAAGCGCCGCTTTGGAGACGAGGAGAGCGAAACTAAAATAAAATCGCCCCCCACAAACACACACAGGCAGAGACTCCCCCCATTTCCAGGCGCCAGAGGCAGCTTTAGAGCAGCGATCAGAGCGAGAAATACAAAAGCAATAAATAGCTGAGATTCTGATCAAAGCGCCTGCACCGAATAAAAGGAAGGAGAGAGAGGAGGAAAAAAAAAAGGGAGTGGGGTTTTGGGTGGAGGGGGAGGAAAAAAAGGGGGGAAAGGGGAGAAAGAGAGAAAGAGGAGAGGAAAAAAGAGGAGCGGGGCGCGCGGAAAAGAAACAACGACAACGACAACGACGGAAAAAAGAAGTAGCTGTACCATGGCTAATGTGAAGTTTCCTCATCCAAGGGAATATCTGAGGTGCCTGCCCTTCTGTCGCTGCCGTGGAGGTCGCGATGGGCTCTGCCTGCGCTCGGGGGATGCTGCTGCTTATTGGAGTGCCCTCGTCGGCTCCCGAGGACGCGCTGGTCTCGTCTAGTTCTGTGAAATTTGTGTTGGTGGTGCTGGCAGAAGTAGCTTGGTCGGAGGGGGACGGGGCGGGTTTGCCTCCATGGCTCTCGCTGTTGGAGCAGGGCAGGGAGTCGGGAGAAGATAAGGAGCAGCTGGACGCCTGTCTAAACCTGCTCTCCTGAGCTGGAGAAGGGAAACCGCGGGAGCTCTCGCCCACAGCCCCAAAGTGACTAGAGGAGGCTGAGCGGTTGATGCTAAGGTCCATCCCATTGTAGTTGTAGCCATAAGAGCTGGAATGCATGGTGCTTGAATCTCTGTAAGAACCGTTCATGGAACTGCTGGTCCCATAATTTAGTAACTGATAGTCGGGGCCATTTGGGTAGCGCCCTGAGAACGAGTTTACAAAGTAAGAGCTCATTTGGGTTATTTTGGAGGGCTTGATTTGTGGCTCGTGGTCGTTATAACCCCGTGCTTGACGATTTATGATGTATTAATGAATTATAGCAATGCACTGTACTTCGTTTTTGCTATGGATGCGGCCAAATATGGGGGGAGGGTGGGGGGTGCGTTTGGGCGTCACNCAGACCCCCCCACCCCCCCACTTCACCCCCAGCCGCTTTTCCTTTCCCTAAAAACAACCCCCCAAAAAAATTCCCCGGAAAGGGGGTGGCGGTGGGGAGCGAGGAGAGGGCGCGGCGCGTCCCGCGGCTCCCGGCGGGTCTCGGCTTCTTTCTGGGAAGTCTTGGGTTTCTCGCGGTTGGAAAAGCGGTGGAGAAGTTTGGGAGGCGGCGAGGATGAGGCTGGGAGGCCTCTGTGGGTAGCTGGAGTTGGAGGGGGAGGGTGGGGTGGGTATGGAGGAGCTGAGGTTTTTTTGGGGGGTTCCTCGGCGGTTGTTTGGCCAGGAAAATCGAGGTTCCTCGCACGCTTCCCCCTTGGAGGCAGCCAGGAGCTCGCACCTTAATTCTGGAGGGGAAAAAAACAACCGTGGGGGAAACAGGGGTGGGAGAAAGGAAAAAAGAGGCGAAGTCCGGCCGGTGGGACTGGTTGACAGCGTCGCTTTTTAGGATGTTCCTGTTCCTGAGCGCTCCACGTCCCCTTGGAGCCTTGAGCTGCGTGGTTTTTCCTCCCCGTTTGTTTTACCTGCAAGGAACAGTGGGGAGCAAAAGCGCCCTGAAATTGGGGGAAAACGCTGGGAAAGAGCTGGGCTTTTTTTAAGGCATTACTTCCTTTTTTCCCCTTTCCTTCTTCTCTTTTCTCCATCTCCTTTTCTCTGTCTCTCTCTTCCTTTTCTTTTTTTCTTTCTTTTTCTTTCCCCCCCTTTCCAAGGCAGTTTAGGAATTTCATGTGCTCGTCTGCAACTCATTGGGAATTATGCGCCATATTGAAAGTGACATATAATTATAATAATTACGGGCAATGAAAAGCGTGGCAATAATAGTAAATGTCCTACAGCTGTGAAGCTTCTGCATGAATTGATTTTAAAAGTGACTGACATTAAAACCGGCTCGTGGCGAGGGGGGAAACGCGTTCCCACTGAGGGATTTTTGGTGGGGATGGGAGGCAGGAGATGCTCCTCGCTCGCCTTTTCCCCTCCCCGTGCAGGATCCGAAATCGGCCGGGTTGGTGCCGCTGCTTTCCAGTCCTAAATCCCCCGGCAGAAAAAGAAGCGTTTCCTTTCGTTTCCTTGCCCTAAAATCCAGGGAAAAGTTGGATATTTCGCAAGACGTTCCTTGGTGAGGAGCAGGAAACCTTCCCCGTCCCATCCCCAGCCAAGCCAAGGAGCCACTGGCAACGCTCTCAAGAGAAAATAAAAAATCTGCCCTTTCCAAAGAGCTTAATTTAGAATTTTTCCACTTTTTTTCCCCCAGTCTTAAATGGACGCTCGTATTCCTGGCGCAGAGAATTTTTCCAGGGTGAATTCCCTGGAAATCTGGACTTTTTTTTTTCTTTTTTTTTTTCCCCCCCTTTTTTTTTTTTGCGCCACACTTCGCTTTGATTTGGGGGCGCGGAGCAAAGGAGCAGATGTTTGAAAGATGCTGGGCAAATGTTAGGTATCTTTGGTAGATAAATGAGAGCGTATTTTTGCCCGTTTCCTTGATTTATTATGGATATGGGATGGCGTTTCGTCATAACTCTTTGTACTGTAACAATAAAAAAAAAAAGAGAGAGAGAGAGAGAGCGGTGCTAAAGGCAGAAATGTCAGCCAGGAAATACTCGTGGTGAAAGCTCTTCCATTTGAGATTAGACCCGAAAAAAAGGGAGGAAAAAAAGGGGGAAAATCAGATTTATCTCCCCACTGTAACTTCCGTGCGCTCGGAGTTGCTCGTCCTGGCAGTTGAGGAGACTTTGTCACCCCGAGGGAAGCCAAGCTCTCCTCGCCACCCTCTGCTCCTGAAAGAATTCCCCTGGAAAAGGGAAAAATCATCAGAAAAAGCAGCGATAAGAATGACAGGGGAGGGGGTGCGCGGCTGAGATCGAAGACTTGGCTTTTATTAGAGAATTCCATGTTCATACCTAAGACAAACTCCAAACACGACACGTACAAAAATTAATAAAATAGAACTTTCTGTCGCTGTTGCTTCTTTTTTTTTTTTTTTTTTTTTTTTTTTTTTTTTTTTCCTGTGGGAGGTCTTTTTTTTTCTTTTGANGAAAATCAAACTTCCAAAATAATGAAGTTATTTCTCGAAAAAAAAAAAAAAAAAGTAAAAAAAAAAATCCCGCCCAAAAACTCAATACAAAGAACCCCAGGGCTTGATTAATTTACCAAAGGAGAAAAAAAAAGAATAAAAAAAAGGAAATTTAAAAAAAAAAAAACAACTTATGTCAACCGTGCATGAAACATTTTTACAAAATTAAGACAATAAACACCCCAAATGACATATATTGCAGCACTTCCATTAAATACAAGAGTTAGCAGATTACTAACAGTGACACCAAGGGTAGAAACACGGCTAGGAGTCCTTTTTTTTTTCTTTTTTTTCTTTTTTTTTCCTTTTTTCTCTTTCCCTTTCTTTCCCTCTTTCTCTTTCTCTCCACCTCTTCGCTTTTTAATTATTATTATTATTATTTATGGATGTCGTGTGTGAGGGGGGGTGGCTGGACTGGGAGGGAAAGGGAGGTGGAGGAAGGGGGAAAAAATACGAAACTCAACTAGAAGCCTGATTTTGGGGTTTTTTTATGGGTTTTTTGTTTCTTTCTGGACAAAATCCCTGGGAATACGAGTCCAGGGCATTGGCGGCCCAAACTTTTCGGCTGTGGCCGCTGCTGCCGAGGGTTTGTCCCACCAAGGTGCGGGTCCCCCCTGCCCTCGCAGCCACCCCCCTCATCCTCTCTCCTCTCACACTCCCTCCCTCCCTAAATTTTTTGTTGTTTTCTCCTCGCTTTTTTGCGCCTGTTTTTAAATAATACTTTTTCTTGTCGCTGTTGGGTTGTTCGGGTTTTTTTGTTTTGTTTTGTTTTTTTTTTCTGTTCACTCCGCCGCTTTCTCCTCCTCCTCCTCCGCGCTGAGCTGCGAGGAGTTGAGCAGTTTGTTCTCTTTTTTCCACTTCATGCGGCGGTTCTGGAACCAGATTTTGATCTGGCGCTCCGTCAGGCACAGGGAATGCGCGATCTCGATCCGCCGGCGCCGGGTCAGGTAGCGGTTGAAGTGGAATTCCTTCTCCAGTTCCAGGGTCTGGTAGCGGGTGTAGGTCTGGCGGCCTCGACGGCCGCTGGGCCCGAAGGAAGAACCTGCGAGACCCGCAAAAAAACCACAAAAAAATAGGAAACGAGTAGGAAAAAATAGGAGAATTGGGGAGGGGGGATAAAGGGGAAAGAGAGGAGAGCCCCGAGGTGGATTTTTAGGGATGGGGCTGCGCCCTCTCCGCTGCTTTCCCAAACCAACTCCAGGAGAAGCCTGGAGCTCTCGGAGCATCCCCCGCGCAGGCTCCGCGGCCGCGCAGCCGGGCCGAGGGGTTAATGCGGGGCTGGCCGGGCTGCGAGGGAGAGAGACAGGGCGAGATCCATCTCCTATTCCGGGCTGAGGAATCGCAAGGTGTTCTCAGCACCCCCCCGCGCCCGCCCTCGCTGTTTTCCAGCCTGTAATAGATCGGGGCATTTAAGCAATAATGAAGTGAATCGATCTGCCCAAACTCCGCATTAAAGAGGACACAAACACTTTATGTCCCCGCGCTAATGGACATCAATTTGGAACTTAAAAGGCAACAAATGCATCTAAACATGGGAAGGAGAGGAGGGAGCCTGTTATTATTTTTCTTTCCCCCCCGTCTCTACTTTTATTTATTTTTTTTATTATAATTCAGATTGAGGAAACAGCACTTAAAGAAGTCATATATCACCTAGGGGGGTGGGGAGGGGGGGAAAAATAATCCTCTCCAGGCAGACTTTTCATTACGTGCGAGCTGCATTAAAAATGGAACCGTCTCCCTTCGAATATTTAAACACTTTTCTATCGTTTAACTGCGGGTCGGAGCGAGAGGGAGCTGCGTGGGGGTGTGGGTCGGGCCGTGTGTGTAAAGTCATCCAGATCTGATTTAGAAAAGATATCTCCCTGTGCGTGTGGGGCAGAGACAGAGACAAATCGCTGTAGCTGAGTGACACGCAAACTGGAATGTGGCAAAAAAAAAAAACCAACCCAAAACCAAACAAGAAAAAAAAAAAAGCGAGGGAAGGGGGAAGAAATACAGTATTGGGGTTTAAGAGTTTTTAACTTGGGGCCGCGGGGAGAAAATACAGGAGCGGTGGGAAGTTTTGGTGCGTGTCACGAGCAACTTGGAGCCTCTCACGTCGCCCAAGTTCTCCCGGCTGGAAGTTTGGGCTCTAAATTGAACCTTCCTCCTGCTTCCCTCGCTCGCTCGCTCTCTCTCTCTCTCCCTGGCGGTAACAAATAAGAAAGGGGGGGAGGAGATTGATGTATTTATTTCTGTAAAAGAGTAAACTCACTATTGCAAGAGTTCATCCGCTGCATCCAGGGGTAAACCGGCGCGGAACACTTTTGCTCCTCGCTCTCTCCGAACACACTTTTGCTCTGCGCGCAGTCCGACTTGCGCGGCTCGGGGGCGAAGGGCACCTCGTCCAGGCTGGGAGGGGCGCACGCAGGGTCCTTCTCCCTGAAAAACCCGGCGGCCCCATAGTCACAGGCGGAGCCGCGGCCGTAGGCTCCGTTGCTCTGCTGGTAGTAAGGAGAGGAGGTGTAGCCCTTCTCCTGGACGCCCGTGGCTCCATAGGTGCTGGGGTAGTGCCTCAAAGGATCCGCGTAGCCCGAGGGATACAGCGGGATCTGTCCCAGGAAGGGCTCCTGCCCCGCCGCCAGGCTCACCGGGAAGGTCGAGTTGACAAAATAAGAACTCATTGGAAGGAGCCTTTGCCGTCCTTGGCCGGCTTTATGATTTGTTGTGTTTTATAGTCCAAGTGGTTTAGCTATTAGTAGTATATCGGAGATTGGGTTTTAGCTGAAGGGAGATGGCGTGGTGCCAGCGAGGGACACAAGGAAATACAACCATCTGATCATGGGCTGACCAATAGCAGGCGCCTGAGGTTGCAAAATAGCACCCATGAGGAGCTGAGATTGCACCAGGGACCCCAAGAACAAACCATCCACCCCCTTTTTCCCTCCCTTTTAAACAACAGAAAGGCACCCCCTTAACCAAATATATAATATCTGCCGAAAGAAACATTCCCGGCGCGCTGCGAGCTTCATAAATAAATAAACGTGTGGTCCCCCCCCTCCTCCTTCCTCTCCTCCTCTCCCTCCCCTCTTCCTCCCTCCCCCGGAGCTCGGCGCGGGGGTGTGGAGCGCCCGTCCGCGCGGATGGCGGTGTGAGCGCCTATATTTTTATATTTACACCCAGAAAACGTGTCCAGATACCCGCTGGAAGTGCGCGGAGCTGGGGGAGGGGGGAAAAAAGTTAATTACTCGCATTCGCAAAACTTTAACCCCTCGCGTTTGCGAACCGTCCTGAAAGGTCCGGGCACTTCGCCGGAGTTCAATAAAATAGAGTGGGAAAAGGAGGGAGGGGAGGAAAAATGAAATTAAAAGTTTTTAGTGCGAAGTTTGAGCGGAGGAGACGCGGCCGCGGTGGCCGAGTTGGGTTTGCGCTGGGAGGAGAAATCGGTTTTGACAACTTCTCTCGGTCCGTGCGGGGCTAATTAGCAGAGATCAGCGCTCCCCGCTCAGCAGAGCTGCACCCGCTTAAACCCAACCTTCGCTCAGCCTCCACCGCATCTTTCCACTTTTCTTGTTGCCGCAAAAGCTCCGCGCTCGGGAGATAAATGGAAAATCGAAGTATTTCCTTTCTGCTTTGGCTAAACCCCGCTCTCCTCCGGTGGCCGGCACCGCATTGTGCCCTCTTGCGTTTTTTTGTTAATACCAGCTCCATGCCCGACCTTTTATGGCTAAAAACGAGCCTTGGGTTGGGGTGAAAAGCGGAGTTTATTGATTGTTACCGATCGGGAGCTGCCGGGGGGGTGGAAGGAGAGCGGAGCTGGCGCTGTGGCGGTGCCTGGAGGTGCGCGGGGTCCGCGTCCCCCCCTTCGAGCCCGTCCCCAGCACAAAACACCGAATTTTGGCCAACTTAAACCCCTGCAAAGGGTCACACCGAAAGTCCCCGTCACCCTGAAAGCTCCACTTTGCTCTGGTTTTTCCTTTTTTTGTGGTTTTCTTTTGCCTCTCCCGGTTCGCCCGGATTTCCTCGCTTGGCTCTACCTGCGCATCCCCCACCCGGAGCTCCTGGCTGGCTCAAGGTGGGGTTGGAGCTCTGCTCGCAGCCTCCTTTTTTTTTTTTCCTTTTCAAGGGGGAAAATCAAAGTCACAGCAGCAAAAAAAAAGAAAATAAAAAAAGAAAATCCACCTAAATTAACCCCAGCTCCGTCCCCCCGATCAGTGGCGTTTTATCAAGGGTTTGTTTCCTGTCCGAATTTGTAACCATCTGTCTGTCGGGGCTGAAATACCTCGAATCTGTGAATGTGAGCGCCACAAATCTAGAATTACATGTCTTACACGGCGGCCGCGGAGCTGCCAGCGCGGCCGCCTCTGCCAGAGCCTGAAGTGGCTCCGAAAAGCGGGATCTTATTACGAGCTAATTTATTTTAAACCTCGTGTTTACAGCAGCAAAGCCAAGATTGCTTCATGCCACGGCTGCGATGAACATCTCGGCCGCGACGTAATCCTTATAATTCAAGGAAATAACACGCAGAGGAAGTCGTTTTCCATCCGCCACCCCCCTCCTTGACTGATATCTCTTATATTTGTTCTTGCAGAGTTTCCCTTTGTGTGCGGAACGGACCCAAACTTGCGTAGATCGGCTTTAGTGGGATGCGAGGGGGAAAAAATCGCCCAAAAAAATCGGAAAAAAATAAGAAGTGAGATTGAGAGGGAACGATGAGCAGAGAAGAATGGTGGGGAAGGGGAGAAAAGGGGAAAAAAGCTGGGATGAGAGGCTGGAATGAACTGCTTTGCAGGAGCCCAGCAGCTCATCCATTTGAGGAGTTACGCAATATTTGTGGCTCTGCAAAAGCCGGCGATTATCAGGGGCGAGCAGCCCCGCATGCAAATTTTGGGCAGAGAAATGGGATGTCCTGATAGCTCGGCAGCGCGCGAGTACAATCTGCCGGAAAAATGTTTGCCCTCCTGTTTTTTCCGCCGCTCCTCGCCGTTGCTGTGCAAATAAATCCCCCCAAATAGTTCGGGGGAAGCACAAAGAGAGAGAAAAGAAAAATCTCGCAGCGCCCAGATCGCAAGGCTGCTCGTTATAATAATTTGTGGCCCAAACAGGCTCTTTGCGTGGCTGGACGATGTGGGTTTGAGGAGAAAATAAAACCGCACTAATTGAAGCTGGCCGCTGGCTAATTGCGCATTGCTGACACCTCTGGAGGTAAAAAAAATCTCCCCTCTCCCAAGGTCGACCCTACGGATGGTAATTTGGGGCAGGAAAAGAGGAAAACTGGATTCCCAACGCGGAAAAAGACCCCCAAAAACCCAAAGCCTGTCATAGTTTTCATCTTCCCGAGGGTCAGGCCCGCGGTGTAATTGATTTGCCACCTATGATACATTTAAATACGAGCAGAGGTCTTAAAGCGCACTAAATCTCCCAGAACTGAGGGTTTGGCGCAGGGGTGGTTTCCATTCCCGGTCCGAGGGCTTTGAGGACGGAATTTAGAATTTAAACGGCCGGGTGGTTGGCGGAGCTGTTGCACAGACGTTCTCCCGCCTGAAGTCACGAGTAAATCCGAGGCGGATTTGGCGAATATATTTATTTTGGACGCCTCTGCCGCCCCAGCTCAGGCGGGAGGGAGCAATAAAGGTTGGAGCCAGCTCAGACAGTAGCCCTGAAGTTAAACTGGGCTTTGAGAGCGCCGATGGGCGCGTCTTTAATCAGATTTTGGCCTCATCTCCTCCAAAAACAAAAACCCCAAACCCCACCAGGCGCAAGGTCTGCTAAGAAGGAGCAATAAAGTGCGGGAGGCACCAGAAGGTGCAATAAGAGATTTAACTGCGGCTTCCCCCTCCTGACAGACATCACTCAAGTGTCAGGGCATAAATAAAGATAAAGAGAAGTATTTAGGGTATGGACAAGCCCGGTTCTCTGCCCAGGAAGGTCCCGGTTTTTTGTCGCTTGGCTTTGCTGGCCGGTGCCAGCAGAGCAGAGAGATGAGGGGATTAAAACAACACCCAAATATTCCGCCAGGCCAACAGAACAGAGCGTGGCTTGTGTGAAAGCTGAAGCCGCTCGCGACTTGGCTGGTGGAAAGTTCAGTGCAGTTGGTTCCAATAAAAAATGAAACTCTCCTTTTTTTTTTCTTTTTTTTTTTT
>VYXC01009330.1:0-18359 GCA_013397175.1 Platysteira castanea
CGGAGGCTGTGGGAGCTGCTGGAGCTCCGGCAGCGGCACCTGAAGTCCCGCATCGCCGCCTGCGAGGAGCTGACGGCGGCGATGGCCGCGCTGCGGGCGGCGCTGAGCCCCGGCCCGGCGGCGAGCGGCGCGGGGCCCTGAGGAGCCCTGGGGGCGGCGGCGGGACCGAGCATGGGCCTCACGGAAGGGACCGAGGGGCGCGCTCGGTTTGGGGCTCCGGGAACGCCCGGTCGGTGCCGGGGGAACACAGGGACCGGTGACGGCGGCACCGCCGGGCTCCCCCGCCGTGGCGTTGGATCTCCCTTGGTCTCGCTGCGCTCGTGCCTTATCGCATTAAATTTACACTTCAAAATAAAGTGAGACGGGCTTGGTTTGTATCTCCCCACCCCCCATCTGCTCCTGAGGAGGAGGCACAGCCGCCCCCAGCGCCCATGTGTTCTGAAGGTTGAGTCTTCCCTGGCTGCTCTGGGATCAGGACCAGCCCGAGCCGACGCTGGAGAGGCTGCAGAGGCACAAATCCTGGGTTGTTGTATGGCCTCTGCTCAACTCCTGCCGAGAGCCTGTCCTGGAGTCAGGCATGACCTGAGGAGGAACCAGCTACGAGATGAGGTTGGAGGAGTGGGGTGGGAGATGCCCCAGTTCTAGGTTTGAACTCCCATCCACACCCCACGGCACCAGAGTGGGGAAGTTGGGCCAGTGGTGGGAGAGGGAGGAGGGTGAAAAGGCAAACGCTGCCTTTGGGGGTTGGAATTCCTAAGGGGACAGGGCAGGATGCTCACACTCCTCTCCCACAGAATACTCTCAGGAAAAACTATTATAACACAATGTTTAAATAAGCATTTAATTAGGATTCCATTAGTATTAATATTGCTTTCAATTCCAAAAAGGTTAATTTCCACTTCTTTGCAGATATTTCAAAGTACAATATTAACTTCATACAAAATGAGCAATTAAGCAAACACCATTATTTCACATTCTTCAAAAAATACAAATGCATATTTTACTCTTTTGGGTTTTGGAGATGCTCTTCCTTTGGAAGTACTGTACCTGTAACTAACATCTTCACATTGCTCAATGTAAGCACATTTGTTCCCATGTTTCAGAGTTAAATAAATTCTTTTATTACCATACACACATTCTTGAGAAACTGGGGTTTAGTCCACCTGTCTCCAAAGCCCTGGGCAGTGCAGCTCCCCAGGCTTGACAGCTCTGCTGGAGCTGCGCCCCTGCTGTGGAGCCAGGCTGGGGAATTTGCCAGCGCTCAGGTGGGTGAGGCAGAACAGAGCAGGGTCAGCCCGAGCAGTGGGAGGACAACAGAGTCACAAAACCAGGAACACCAGCGACTGCAACTACAGCATTGGAAGCACACCCTCAAGTCTGCTGGAAAAGGTCATGTCAAAAAAATCTTTTTTAAGAAAAGTAGAAACTGCATTTATTTGAGAAAGTGTACACTGCATAATGAACCAAATTTTGGCCAGCTTGCACACCACTGCAGCATGGTGTGAGGTTTCACCTAGTTCCAAAAACACACATTCAGACTATGTACACTACTACATAAATATCCAGTTTAATTTGCATTTCTCAGTGCAGACACAGAATCCAACTTCTAGAACATGTGATAGATACCAAGACAAGACGCAAAAAAGTTAAAAGTTCAGCCCTGTCCATGAGAATTGACTACAGGTAACATTTATAAAAATTTGACATTGCTTCCAAAATATGTTACGGAAAAAATAGTATACAATTAAAAACTCTGCAGTCAGAAATTCATAGGGTTTATTAAAGACATGCTCTTCTTTTTTGCCTTACAGTCCAAACTGACTCCAACAGTTCTGCCCAGCTAGTTCAGGTAACTCCTGCCAAGAACGTTTCACCCACAGATCTCAATTTCACACAGACAACACCCCGTCCTTGTTCCATGGGGAGGATCCAAGGCACAGGGAGGTTCTGTGCCTTGCCCAGTGTCTCCCGGCCAGCAGTGGAAGGGAGAACGTGACACCAGATCTCATCTCCTCTGCCCTACTGACCCGGCTGCCTCAGCTCAGGAACCAACCCAGGAACAGCTGCTCATCTCCAATCACCTCCAAGGACATCTACCCTCAGCTCACCTCCCCCTGCAGCTCCACACCAAGGGGTCGGCTGGCTCCAGCTCTGAACCCAGTTTATCTTGGAGTAGGAGTGCTGTAAACAGTTCACAGCGTTGATGCAGATCAAGGACACCGTCGTGGATGGCTACGGCCACCCCCAAGAAATAAGGCAGTAACAGGACATCAGAAACCATCTTGAAGACAAATTTCAAAGGTGCAACATGCCTGTTTGAGAGCAGCTTGTCACTTGTGTTCCCATTTGGGTGACAGAACGAGGACAGAGGAAGAAGGACTCACATCAAGGGAAACAGCATGTCCAACAGGAGTGACAAGCAGCCCCCAGAAAGTGTGAGAGAAAAGGCTGCTGAAGCACAGTGCTCTCAGAGGGTTATTTGCATAGATTGGACGTTTGCTAACAATGCATAATTTGTCTGGGGCATGGGGGAAGGGCAGCATGGCACCCATCACACCTGTTCTGTCAGACAGACACACGGACCAGGAGGGACAAGGATCTTTAGCTACAGGTATTGCACCAAGTTAAGTGCTCATCTTTGCACACTCCTGTTAACTTTTACTCAGAGCAAAAATAAACTTTGTGAAAGTATATACAAAAGAAATTGCAGCAACTGGGTTAAAGATAAAATAACCTAAAGTGCATTTTAGATACCAGTATGAGGTTCTGCAAACTTGTCTTCCTGGGCACACTCAGCATTACACAAGTGTCCAACTCGTACTTTGTTCCATGTAATTCAGTACCAGCATTCAATCAGTACCACCCTCACACCCCCCCCCCTCCACCTACAAACCTACAAGCACGAAAAGCAATTTTTCCAGCCTTCAGCTGCATGCCAGGTCTGCTCGCTTGGGTCCTTGCTTGGTGACCAGAGCTACCAAAGTCAGTAACTTGACCTCCTCTACATGTTTAAGCTTCTACACCCATCTAGAAATGACGAGTGACCAAGTAAACCCCCACTAGCACAAAACAAGTGACCTAGAGCAGCGCAGTTTTGCTCTCTGACTGATAATTAAAGGGGTTCATGCAGACTTTGTAGAGGTGGGCATGCTGTTCCCAAAGGCTCCAGCACGTGAACCCTTTTCTGGGAATCTAACATCTCACCAGATCTGTAAGGGCAGAAACTCTCCCTTTTATTAACCATGTAATAGTGAATATGCTAAATGCTGGGGCAGCAAGGAAAGGACAGGAAAATCTATGGCCTTGCAGAATCTCAGGGCTTTGCTGCAGCTACCCTTGGATCTCCTCCCATCCCAGCATGGCACAGACTGCCCTGCAGCACAATCTGATCACACAGCACTGGGGTTGATGCAAATGTGAAAACATCTCAGATATGCAGCACAAACACTCTGGAAAGCAGATGAATGATTAACAACAAAAGCACACACCTGTAAAATGCAGTGGATACACAGCCCATGTGCTCACAGAATCACACACTCCTGCCTCAGTACAAGCTCTTACCAGTTCCACCTGAATTGCAGCCTGCCTGATGCACGTATAACAGGGCAATGGCAAACCCAATGCACCAAAGAATCAGCAGGACATAGTGCTTTTCCTGGAACACACTGAACAAACCCAGTAGCTGTGAAGAGAAACAGCAGAGATTGACCCTGGACACTGCTGCCCATCACCACAGCTCCACACTGAGCCTCCCAGTTCAGAGACTTTGGTAGTTTCTTCTACTCATTTCAGTCACAAAAGAGTTTCTGAAAATGCCCTCTGGTCCAACCAGAAGCATGTCTTAGATGACTAAGTCATAGGTAGCAAAAGTAAAAAAGCCTTCCTGAAGGCTGCAAAGGCTCAGAAGCAGTTGCTAAATTGCCCACCTGTCACAGTGCAGGCTACATCTGGGACCCTTGTCCCCCATCAGATGTAACCCCACAGGTCCAGGGGAATCTTCACACTCCTGCATCAGCAGTCTCCCACAGGCACACATCCACACCCACTCACACTCACACACCACAGCTGCACTTCGCCAAAGAAAAGGCCCGAGGCCACAGTGAGAGGCACCAGAGGGACCCCCACGCAGGCTCCAGGCAGTGCTCACTCCCTTCCCAAGTGGAGCTCTATGCAGAATAGCTGGCAGGAGACTTCTCTGTGAGGACAGTCCCAGCCATGCAGGCTTGGGACTATTTTTTTTGTGTTCAAAGCAGTTCTTGCTGCCATGCAACCCAACTGCAGCACACAATGAAGCTGTAGGAGAAAAGCAAAGAGGCCACCACCTCACTGCTCTCCAAGGATTGCCATTACAGAAACAAAACAAGAAATGCTTTGTTAACCTGTTTTGTGGATGCCAAACCTTGTTGCTGAAGGGCTCGCAGCCCTGCTATACAATAGCCCTGCACAGCCCTGCCACACACCCAGAGGAACCACCACCTGTGTGGTGTGCTCGAGTTCATCCCTGCCAACTGTCAACACCGAGCTCTCTGCCCTGGCATGGATACACAGCATATCCCAGGCATGGAGCGTTCCTGGCACAACCGTCTGCTCTCACGGGACATGGTTTCTCCCTTCTGCACTTGACTGGAAGCAAGCTGTCCAAGAGGGGAAGACCAGTTCCCTTCAGTCTCTTTCCATCCACGCCTGGGCTGCACATTCGCAAGGGAACAGCATGAGAGGTTGCTGAAGCCAGTCTCAGTGTTGGTCAGACACTACAAAGTGTATGTCACAGGAGGGTTAAACACCTGCTGATCACCAGGCAGCACTCACAGGGTTCTCTCCTCCCCAGAGGTACACAGCAGCTCTGATCAAACACAAAGAGTGAAAGATCTCTATCCACTACAGTTTGCATTCCTAAATTGAGCGCAGGGACACTCCCTACTAACTGGCTTTAGTCATTATCTTTGTATCTCACTAATGACAACACTGTAAACTGAATAGACTATTTAATATTCTTTCCTTTAACACAAGAAGACTGACAGCCAAAGCCAGAAAGATGGATAAAAACTATAAAATTACATCTTTCAAAATAATGCAGCATAAATAAATCATTTAGAATGAGACTGCATTTATTGCAACATTACAGGCTTTTTGGTGGAAGGGGGGGTTTGGATTTGATTTACCCTGAGTAGGTTAGAATAAAGACTCTCAGTTTGATATGAAAAACTACTCTGTTGTGTAACATCTTTTAGTCAAGAAATAGCCCCATGCACAAAAAGCTGGCATTGCAGTAGGCTGGAGGCAGAGTCAGGCAGAAATTATATAGCTCACTGGAAAAAAAAGAAGCATGTACGAACAACTGAAGGACAGACTCACTGAATTCAAACTGAATTTATGTTGAATCTTTCTGAAAATTTTTGTAAGACTTGTTCTTCACAAAAGATTAGAGTAACCAGCAAAGGCACCATGCTCCCGATTCAACAGTCCCAGGGTTAGGATGATGACTTGCTGCTGAACAGAGCCTAAGAAATCAAAAGAGCAGCAGGCACCAACCTGACCCCACCTGGGATTCACTGTGCCCTTCGGAGAGGCCAAGAAAACAGACTCTGGAGCCGGAGCCAGCAGCGACTCCGACTGTGCTTCCATGTTGTGACACAGTGTCTGCAACACACTTGAATCCTAGTGGAATTAGATGAACAGATCTATCAGGGGCACAAGGTACTTGTGCCCTCCTGAAATAAACTCCCCCAAAGCTCCTGAAGGCTTTAGTAAGAGCATTAGTACACAGCAAAACCAGGCTCCTCATCAGGTATGTGACAATCGCATTCAAATCACACTGCAGACAAATCCTCTCCCACAGCTATGCCATTTCCTCCCCCCACAGACTCCTCTCCTGGGCTCCCCTTTAGTGCATGGTTAGTACAGACATGAGAGACAGGAGGAAATTAGAGACCCAAGAAGTTATAACAAAGACCCACTTGCTGCCAGTACCTTAATCCCAAATGTAAGTGATGTGCAATTGGAGACAAAGTAACCCTCCTTTTGCTTTTTAAAATCTTTTTGCACACGAGTAACCTTAACTTCTGTGTTCACATATGACAAGCAAAAGTGACAGACAGTGCAGCCAAAACAGTTCATATATAACTTAGCTAATTCAATTTTTTTTTTTTACCTTTTCTTTTTTTAGATAGAATCTCAAAGGTGGATGTACCTGGGACGTGACTAAGATGACATCTGTGAAGCAGAAATAAGCCACAAAATTTCCAAAGAGGAAGGAATAAGAATTGATCCTTCAGTTTCTGCTTCTAAGGAGAAGGGTTTTACCCTCCAGGTGCAAAGCAAAATCTGGAACATCTTCACTTAGAGAAGCTGCTGTTCAAACCAATTTCTTCCTCACCCTGCAGTAGTGCTTCGATTGGAATTATATTAGTTGGGGTTTCAGGGCTTTGGAGGGACAGGAAGTCCGATACATCCATGGCACTTAATGTTTCAGTCTGGGAGTCTGAAGGGTTAACTATCTGACTGCTCTGCCCACAAGAAGGAGGAGCAGAGGAGGAAGGAAAGGTCTGAGGCTGCAGCTGGGGAGCTGGCTGCTCCAAAGCTTTTGGATCAGGTGAGGAACATTCCTTCTTAACGGTGGTGGTGGTGGCTTTGTCCTTGGCAGAGTCTCGGCAGGCACACTGGCACTGGCAGGCCTCCTCCTGCTTTATAATAATAACAGGAACGCTGAGACCAATCTGCTGAACAGGGTTTCCTGAAGGTGAAAGAAAGACAAAACACAATGGAACTGCATAACTTCACAGCAGGGAGAGAGAAATCAGCTTTGTTAAATTAGTTCAGCGTCACGCTTACCTGTGTTACCAGCTACTGGTAATGCAGTGGTAAAAAACACCTTTTCTACTACTTTTGGAACTTGTGGCTTCAAAGAAAAAAACAAACAAGAAAAAAGTGTGAATTGACTCCAATCAAATTTCTATTGCTCAAATTCTAAACAGCTATACAGATATTCCAAAGAGACACACAGGAAAACTGGGCTCAAAGTATTGTTTCAGTGGTCCTAAAGATTGGGCATACCATCCTCTGCATTATTTGCTGGCTAACTCAGCTTGGGGGTTTTGACAATTCAATGACTGAATTCTTAAAACACTGCTGTGTGTGCTTCCACGGCCTATACCTGCAACTGAGAGCCTCAAGTGGCACCAATATTGTCAAAGAGAACTCCTGAAGTTTCAGCTACCTAGATTTAATGGAAAACCACAAACATTCTCTTTTCAGTAAAATTTTTCACTATCAGTCTAAATTAGGCAGAGACAGATATTACAAAATGCCTCAACACAAGCTTTACAAGTCTTTTGTGCTTCTATGTGCTAAAAGTAATAGATTAAGGCCCATGTATATCCTCAGGCTTGGTGGTGCCCTGTCCTGGATAAACACACTGATACCTGCTGGCAGAAGTCCACCACTGGCGGAAAGAAGAAAGCAAGATCTTTCTGCACCCTGGGTTTCTCTGTGCTGTATTTACTTCCCTGTCTATTCCAGGGGCTGCATTGGTGACATGTATACACATTAACATGACAAGCATTATACCACACTGCATCCTGGGGTTTATCTTACAGGTTCGACTCCCTCCCTTTTCAAAAGCAAGGGCTCTAGGAGGAATGGTTCAAGCTGTTCCAAAGCCTGCTGGGTGTACTGACCATTTGTTCTTGGCTTTGCGGGGAACCAGTGGCACCATTTAAGATCCATTGTAAGTTCTGCTCTCCCATGACAATGCTGGACTGCAGAATGGCGGTGCTTGGAGAAGGAGTAATGGTTATAGTGGGGTTACTGGTCAAAACAGGGTTTGCACCAACAGGCACAGTCTGAACTACAGCTGGCAGGGGCTCAGCGGCACTCGGGGCTGTTGGGGCAGGAGCCCCAGCAACCACTGACAGTCCCTGTACAATGGGCTGCGGCGGTGGCTGGGTGTGTTGCAGGAAGTCTTGGTGACTGGCTGCAAACGGTGTGCTGTGAGGAACAGGCACTTCTGGGGATTGTAAAACAGTTGCAGGATTCCCAAATGCAGCTGGCTGTGAGCTGGGTGCTATGGAGGAGGGAGCAGCAGGTGCTGCTGAGGCTTGCAGTGCTGCCTGTGCGGGCTCAGGGAGGCCAAGCTGCAGGACCAGGGGGAGGGACAACGAGGCTGTGTCTCCTGCTGGGGGCGGGACCGCAGCGACTGAGTCCGCATCGCCATTAAACCCTTCAATCAAGGCAGCTGCTGAAAAAGAATCAGAAAAAAAATAAATATATCAGTTCTCATTAGGTCTGAATAAACTGCTTTTTCAATGAACTTATCAGCTAGCTGATGGATTGTTGCCAAGTAAAACATTACCACATTCCTAACTTCAACTAGTGCTCAAAAACAACCGTAGGCAGTGAAATCTAAAAGTAGCTGCAAATTCAGGAAGTTGGTAACACTGGGCTCTACAATGAGCCTGATCAGCATCATCAGCTCTCTCTAACAAGCGTTTTATCAGCAGCTTGTGCAGCAACTTCAAGAGAGAACCTTGAAAACAGGATGACATGGACTGCTTGAGAACTCCAATGCCAGTACTGCAGGACAGTGTGCTGGGTCACCGCCTCTGTCACTGAGTGTCACACAGTCTGTGCACACCATGCATCCCAACACCAGTGAATTTCAACACTGAAAGTAGTCCTTTTTTGCTTCTTAGAGTTAGGTTGGGCATTAAGCTTCAGTCTGAAATGCTGAATTCAGTATATGCATGCAGAGCTGTCAAAAAGTTCTCTTTAATAGCAGTGCAGATACAACTGGTACCTGTCTGCTGAGAGTCATCCTGATTTGCAGTGTCTGGGCTCTGAAACATAGACTCAAAGATGCTTGCTGGTGAGATTGTGCTGAGGTCTTGTCCATGTGTCTGACAAATAGAAAACACAGATGAAGACATTAGACAATGTTGTATCTCAGGTCTCCACAAACTGCACAAACCCCAGTCAAGCAGCGTGTGCATGTCAGAAACACTCCTCCAATGAACCAGCCACCTTCAGGAATGGCAACATATATTACTCACATGCTGTAAATTTACACTTAGTTTTTATTACCTGTAATCAAATTTACCAACATAATGAGCAAATCCCTACAAAAATAAGTAACTTCTTCAAAAGTAAAATATATTCCTCTCCATCCACACTTTGTTTAACCCTTATTTCTTGCAGTACTCCGTCAGAAACAGAAACAGACATTAATTGGCTGCTTGCAGAACCTTTTCTGGAGCAGAAAAAATTAGCTCCATTTAGATTGTATCCTGGACTACGCAATTCTAGTCACCCACATTGCTGGAGGAGCAGAATTTATACATGAGCTGCACCCTGCTCCCACGCCACAGCACAAAGAACAACACCGTCTCCCTCAGCATCTAATTTTCCTGTATGTAAAATTTAAGCTCAGTCAACACTTATCAAGAAGCAAGAACACTGTTATGGTAAAATCAGATGCAGAGCCTTCAACAGCAGGTTGAACTAAGCACTACACATTTTGGAGGATAAAATCAAAACTCAAATGAGGATGATGCAATTTCAGGACAGTAACTCACTGGATTAGGGTTCTCCCGCAATTCTGAATCTGTTGATATGAGGCTTAAATCACTCAGACAAAGTGAGTGACTTGTATCCTGTAAAAAAGAAAAACAATTTGAATTATATATTAAAAAAATAATGTCATAAATGTTTTAAATGACCTTTTAGAGTCCCCACTCTGCTTATACGGGACCCAGGTCTCAGTTCTAAAATCAAAGGAGCACGATTTTTAAGCAAAGGCTATTTAGTACCTAAAGAGGATTCTTAACATCTCTGTCAAAGTACTTCCAAAAAGTCATATAACCCAGAATTTTAAATTAGCATAGGAACAAATCAAGTTTTAGAAAATAAAAAAATTAAACCTTCACAGTTAGTGTTTTTAGTAAGTATCTATTTTACTTCACATGTTTATCCCACAATACTGATTCCAACTGAAGCACACACAAGGAAAACAGCCTGATGTATACGACTGCCCACACGGCGAAGTGAGCACTTACAAAAAGCCCTTTGAAAATCCCAGTCTTAAATGTTACACCTTAAGAACAAGCTGCAGAACAAATGATTTCTTCCCCAAGGTATGGTTTATATCCACCTAACACAGAAGCATTAGGCAGAAGTGCTACTAACCTCAGACGCATTGTTATTGGGAAGTGCATTATAGGTATGCCCCTTCTCATGACCTTTCATGTGACTCTTGAGACTGTACTGGGTACTGAAAGTCTTCTCACAACCATTGCTGGGACAGAAGAAGGGTTTCTCCCCTAGAGGCAGCACAAAACACATTTAACAGACTTAAAAACATCCTATCAGACACGCACTTTTAAAGCACATGGGAGAGCAGTATTTCATATAAACAAGACCTTTAATGCCCCTTCATGCATTCAGTATTCCTGGGAGTCCTGCAGGTAAATGCTTCCATTTCACCACGGGAACTGACACACAACACAATATTTGTTAGGCATCATTACTGATACATTTGTGAAAACATGTTCGCTGAATTCAAGACCTGTCAAGCATAAATATAACTGCATAAATGGAAATTGTGGATTGGTCTGACATAGGTGCAGGAGTTTGCACTTGGCCTCTTTAAACTCATGAGGTTCACGTGGGCACAGTCCTCCAGCCTGCAAAGGTCTCTCTGGATGCCATTCCCTCCCTCACATGTGTCACCTGAGCCACTCAGCTCAGTGTCACTCCCATATTATATGTAACTATAAATTCATATTCGGATTCTGAGAGTTAGTATAAACTGAATAAGCTCAATTAAACAAAATTGTGAAAAAAACCCCACAGAACTTACCAGTATGTGTTCTAACATGTGTTTTGAGGTGGTGGCTTGCAGCAAAAGCCTTTCCACAGCCATCATGCTCACACCTGAATGAGGCATCACAGGAGAGTCAGCATCAGCCCCCTTCGATGCATTAGCTACAACCTTAGATCATGCTTTGCAATAGTCCCAGGACTCTAAAAAGCAGGCCCAAACCTAAGCTCTGTGAGCAACCAGGTATCCCCCAGAAGCTGCCGTGCATGCTACACAGATCACAGCAGGGCTCTGAGTAGGACTTTAAAATCCAAGCACAAAGGCAGTATTTGGCGGGTCTCCTTCATGGAATACACATTGCATCCCAGCAGAGAGTAGCAATGTGTTTTAAAAGATGCTCATCGTGGCACAGGTTTATGTTTTAAAAAATACCTTGACTACTCTTGTCTCTCAGGACAATCACTGTACCCACTGCTAAAGGCAGCTGTGGGAGCTCAGGAACAAACATGCTCCAATGCCAGCCAGCCATGTTCACTTATTTCTCAGAACACCATTCCATTCAGAGCAGCAATGGCTGCTTTTTGGCACAGGTGCCTTATTATCTGAGCCACAGAAGACAGAACTGTCACCCAGCAACTCACCGAAATGGCTTTTCTCCTGTGTGTGTTCGAATGTGCTTCCTCAGGTCACTGTGCGTTGTGAAGTACTTGCTGCAGCCTTCTGATTCACAGTTAAATGTTTTCCCTGTGTGAAGCCTTTGATGTGCTTTCAACCTAAAAAACATGCCAAAAGTATCCCTCTTAGGACTGGCAGGGTAAGACAGCCCTGGCCTGAGGCAAGCAAGCCATTCTTTCAAATGTGCAGGACAGGATCAAAGGCTTAACATATCCTGAGCAGAAGGTAATGAGCTCATGAAAGTGACTGCTATTGGTTCCAAAGTCCTCCAATAAGTCTGAGAGACACTTGTGTTCATGCACCACCTTCAGTGCTATAGGAATATAAAGAAGTTAAGCATGTCACCACAGTTCTGTCATCCTACGCTTTGGACAGCATTGCCACACTTGAGGGGTGTATATGGAAGAAGCAAAACAATTGTATTCAAACACAAACACAAAGTAAATGCAACTTGCAGAACAGCAACAGCCATATCTACAAGAAAACTTGCCAGAGCCTTCCCACATGTACAGTGTTGAATGCCCTCTCACCTGTACAGTGTGTTGAACGCCTTCTCACAGCCCTGCACGTCACACTCAAACGGTTTCTCCTTGGTATGCACCCGGACATGGATTTTCAGGCTGTAGGAGGTGAGGAAGGCCTTGCCACAGCCCTCCTGGTTGCAGACGAAGGTGTACTCCCCACGGTGGGTTTTCTGGTGCGTGCGCAGGTTGCCAGCGGTGCTGTAGGTGCGGGGACAGCCCTCAAAGGTGCACTGGTAGCGCTTAACCTAAGGGACAAAATGCTGCATGCTTAATAATTTTTAATCACTTCTGGAATCCAGACAGGGTAGAACTGCAGTCAGACATCTAAGACAATGCAACAGATTTTGACCCCAAAGCCCCCCAAAAAATTTACTGCCACTTAATTCTCTGACAACAACATTTCTGCTGCACTCTGCGAGGAAGGAGTGGCACATGGCAAAGCAGCTGGCATTGCAGAACAGGAGTCTAACAGAAGGGGAAAAAGGAAAAACATAATCCAAAATTTTTCTAGCTAAAAATCTGATAAAACAGCTGGAAAGAACACTGAGGAGCCATCAAACCTGTCCACTACCTGCATGTGTAGCACCTGCACTTCAGTCCAATGCTTCTAAGCAGAGCTACTTATTTGTGGGGCAGGGAGACAAAGGAAAATGCAGTCATAACACTCAAACTCACTGCCCTATGTGCTGAGTTCCGATCAACACCTCGAGTGAAATAGTTTTTACCATCTCCCATGGTCTAACCACCAGTCCATTCACTACTTCACTTTATCCCAAACCAGCCTTCATTGAGCCTTGTTCTTTCCTTCTGTGGTTACTGAAACAGTGACTGAAGTACAATGGATCACATCAGGTCACAAGGACACGCAAATACAGGTGTCAGAGATTTCCCAGTAAGTCATCAGGATCCCTAGGACAATTTCACATGGAACTAGATTTGGTACCTTTCTCACTTCTGCAACAGGCACAAGGAATCATTTAGAAGCTCCTAGTGTGCAAGTGGTCACACCTGGTGAAATCTCATCCTCTCTTGTGAAACAGAAGGAATACACTACCTGATCTGCCTGAATAAAGTTATCCTCCACCACTAACTACCAGACTGATGGTTTCCATTTGACTGTCACAGTTCAGAAACCTCAACACTCAAAGGTGACTGAAGAGCCCAAGAGAGGACTTGGCAGGTCACACCAGCTATAAATTAGGTTCTAGATAGTTCTTCATAATGGAAGAGAAATAGTTTCTTGGTTACTTCCAACCTGCTTTGTAGGGACAAAACTGCCAGCAGGACCCCTTTAAGAAAATTCTATAAAGTTGAGTGATCTTTTGTGTATCTCAATCCATGGATTCTCGTTGCTCTCACAACAGGCTGGCGTTCACCTCCACCTGGCCTCAATAAAACCTTCATATTTGGAGAACGTTAAAGCATGTGAGACAAACAAGAAACCTTTACACAGAACACAGAAATACCATAATGTGATGGGTTTGGCTGTGGTAGAGTTCATTTTCTTCACACCTATGGGGCACGTTCTGGATTTGTGCTCAACATAGGGCTGATGATATAGAGATGGATTTTTTTACTGCTTCTCATTCCGCCCCACCAGCAAGGGGCTAAGGGTACACAGGGCGTGGGGAGGGACACAGCTGGGACAGCTGACCCTGACTGATCCAAGGGTATCCCTGGACCATGTGATGTCATTCTCAGTATAGAAAGCTGGGGAAGGAGGAGGAAGGGGAAACATTTTGTGTTCCCCAGTCTCTGTTAGGCATGCTGGAGCCCGGCTGTCCTGGGCATGGCTGAGCTTCTGCCTGCCAGAGGAAGCAGGGAATTCATCCCTTCACATTTTCAACTAGTCACTCAGCATTCTCAGAGAAAGAAACAGTAATTTCACTCCAAAGCAATTTGCCCTTAATTTACAGTTCAAATCAGGCAGAAGTTACCACTAAATGCCCAAGAACTATAGCATGGTTACAATGCAGTTAGGAAGTTTGCTTGTGCTGAGCCAGCCACAACATGGGAGCACAGATCAGTAACACACCAACAGCAGAAAGCACATTTTATTACATGAGGAGGGTACACCATCCTCCCCCGGGATCACCAGATCCAGTACAATTTGTGTATCAGTGCCGAAGTAAATGTTCCCTGTTACAGCTTTAAGGCACTTGGAAATTAACACTTTACAGAACATTCTCCCCAATAATTCCCGTGGTACACAAGGGATTTGACACAGGCAGGAACTACCTGAAAATGAAGGGAGGGTTCTGTTAAGCTTTCTAGGTGTTTACATTTAGGTCTAGAACAAAAAGAACAATATTAATTACAGATTAAGCTGTTTGGTTCCCAGCTGTCACTGCCCATGTGTAAGGGAAGGTGGCAGTAGCAACATCAGTTTAATGGCCTGAACTCTAACAATCGTCTTGCAGTGCTCCCTCCCCTCTAAAGGCCAAATAAAGGCCAAATCTTTATTTCACAAATCCTTCCAAGCACACCACAGACAGCAGCAATATCACCACCACGTTTGGAGCAAAACAAACCTTTCTGTGAAGCACCACAGCATTTAATTCCCTTTTCACATCAGCACATCCACACACTGCACACTGCTTACACACACAAACAGCACTGCTTATACACACAAAACCATCAGAGACTGATTTGAAAGCCTCGCAGGTACAGTAGCAGGAGCCCCAGGCTGCCACAGCACCCAAGCACAACAGAAAACAAACAAGGCAGCAGAGGCCAAGCCCCGGACAGGCAGGACAGGGCCCAGGTGCTTGAGGCTGTGGCTTTTGGCCAGGGATAGTGAGCTACTGCCTCTGCCAGGGGGACACTGGAAGAGCCATAATCCAGCATTTACCTCAGAAATGGGAATTCATTGTGCAACAGCCAACAGGGTTGGAGGAAGCAGAGGCTCACACCCTGGTTCAAAGTCTAGAGGAACTGCTCCATTTGCCTTTAAGTCCTCCTGAGCTTACGATATTCCCCCAAATGGGTAATTTTTCTGTGTCATCACTGAACAAAGAATAACTGAATTTGAAGTGCGAAACTGTAACCACGTTTGTTCTTACCAACACAATTACAGTGTGGGACATAGAACAAAAAAAAATCCGAAGGTAACTAAAGTGCAAAACCCCCTTTTTAGCTTCATAAATGTCCAAGACTGATCTGAAAATTTAAGACTTTAAAACAGTTATCTCAAGTGTTAAAACTGCTGCAGACATTTTGGAAGTACCAAAGAACCAAGCTGCTGATTTTCAGAGATACGCCAGACATTTGGGAGCTTTAGAGCTTTCCTCTCCCCACCTCCAGACAACTTATCAGACCTTTAAAACAGCAGGCAAAAAGGTGTTTCACAAGATAGAAGTTTCACACGTGCTCAGGTCTCAGTGCCACTGCTTTCACATTATGGTATCATTACCCTCTGCTCTAGAAAATTAATTCCAGAAATGGAAAATAAATTCATATAAAGCATTCCATTACAAAATTCCACATCTTACAAGCCTGCTCTAAAAAGCAAGGGTGAAAAAATAAAGTCAGTTTAACTGTGGGAGCGGCTGACCTGGGAGCGGCTCAGGGTCCCACAAAGAGAAGAGAAAGTATGTACATGACTGACAGAGAAAGTAAATTACTTTAGCAGCCACGGGCTGCAGCAGCTGCTAATGTGAATAACTGACAAAAAGAGACTCAAGCAGGCCCGCTGAACACACCTTAGTCCAGAAGTTCCCCAGGTGCAGAGCTGACCCCCCCACCCCCCACTCAGCCATGATGGTGACAGCTCTCTGTCAATGGACAGGATTCAGTGTCACAGCCAGGGCTCAGTGCTGCAGTGCTCTCCCTCTCAGTTACACAAGTAGTTGATGCTGCTACCGCTGACACTGGCACAGACACTTGGACTCATCACCCCTCACAGAACTCAGGTGGGCCAAAAAAGGAGTACTAAGTTGTCCCTGAGCTGGTGTCACAGTCAACTTCCCTTTGTTCTTGCACCCAAGAAGAAGAGTCCCAGGACAAGCCCTTACCACTCTGCATCCAGGTAGAATTCACCACGGAAACAGAATTAAGAGTAAACTCCATTTTAACCATGCAGGCTGACCTGAGCTTTCGCAATATATCAAATGGCAGCTTAAAGCTTCCCTCTTCTTCTCACAGTTTCCCTGTGACACAATAAAACTACAAGTAATTTAAAGTTTGGCATCTCACATTTGGTACTCCAGCTCCCAGCAACGGCCTGGCCCTTAACTGTGACGTGAATGTGCTTTTCTTAAGAATGTGGCCAATCCCAGAGAAACAGCTCAGGTTGTTTCAGCTGCCTCTGAACTCACAAAATAATGACCCAACCAGAAGAAAACCAGAAGATCGCTAAAATTACACACATCACTGACACAAACATATGTCAGTGCCACAAAATGTCTTCTGGCAGGTTCCTAGGGCAGCAGGTGGTGTCAGAGGGAAAAGAGATGGCCCTGGCAGCTCTGCTGGTACGTGGTTCTCCCCAGTACACAGCGAAGCTGGGGATGACAACAAGGGCAGATTTGGTGGATAGCAATTCACTCTGTTACAAATTCACAAAACCCCTTGAAAACAAGCAAAACTACTGCCCATCTCCTGAAAAACAGCCTCGGCAAAGCACATTTTCAATGCCTTTAAGGTCAGAAGAGTGCATAAAACCCACAATCACATTTAGCTACTCACTTCCTTACGCTTGGTTTCTGGGCACTCAGACTGCAAAGTGAGTGTCGCTCCTTCAATGTTTCTTGGCATGGGAGTTGAACCAGGATTTATTGTTAGATGAATCTGATCTGGAGAAATAATATGTTGCACATAACCCTGTGACATTCCTTCATGATCTGCTATTAAATGAAATCCTTCTTCATGACCCTCTGGTAAAAAAGGCAAGTGATCACCACACTGTCCTTCATCCTCCTCATCCTCCAGCACACTGTGGTCCTGCTCTATGAGCACAGTTGTTCTGTCATAGACCGTCCCGGACGAGGAGGACACCAGCCCGTTTTTGTCAGCAAACCTCATCATACTGTCATCTTGGGCTAAGTCGTCTTNAGCGCCGCGGTTCCGCCTCAAGCGCGGCACTACCCCCGCCCGGCCCGGTCCCGTGGAGCGCCACTACTGGTGCCTAGGCGAGCCCCATCCGTCCGGTTCGGCCCGTCCTTCCTCTTTCCCCTGTCCCGCTCACCCCCCACCCGCTCACCGGGTGCCGGCTGCAGCTCCTTCCCCGCCCCAGCGGCACCATGATCGCCGCGACCCACTTCCGCTTCCGGCCGCGCGCGGCCCGCCGGGAGCACCGCGCCCGCCGCGGGGGCTCACGGGGGGAGGGGCGGGGGCGGGGNCCAACCAGAAGAAAACCAGAAGATCGCTAAAATTACACACATCACTGACACAAACATATGTCAGTGCCACAAAATGTCTTCTGGCAGGTTCCTAGGGCAGCAGGTGGTGTCAGAGGGAAAAGAGATGGCCCTGGCAGCTCTGCTGGTACGTGGTTCTCCCCAGTACACAGCGAAGCTGGGGATGACAACAAGGGCAGATTTGGTGGATAGCAATTCACTCTGTTACAAATTCACAAAACCCCTTGAAAACAAGCAAAACTACTGCCCATCTCCTGAAAAACAGCCTCGGCAAAGCACATTTTCAATGCCTTTAAGGTCAGAAGAGTGCATAAAACCCACAATCACATTTAGCTACTCACTTCCTTACGCTTGGTTTCTGGGCACTCAGACTGCAAAGTGAGTGTCGCTCCTTCAATGTTTCTTGGCATGGGAGTTGAACCAGGATTTATTGTTAGATGAATCTGATCTGGAGAAATAATATGTTGCACATAACCCTGTGACATTCCTTCATGATCTGCTATTAAATGAAATCCTTCTTCATGACCCTCTGGTAAAAAAGGCAAGTGATCACCACACTGTCCTTCATCCTCCTCATCCTCCAGCACACTGTGGTCCTGCTCTATGAGCACAGTTGTCCTGTCATAGACCGTCCCGGACGAGGAGGACACCAGCCCGTTTTTGTCAGCAAACCTCATCATACTGTCATCTTGGGCTAAGTCGTCTTCCTCCACTTCATAGTAGATGGCGTTGCCCTCGGGACTGTTCTCGCCCATGGTTCCGCGCCTCTCACCGCGCTACCGGGAGCTCCGGCCGGAACGGCTCATCTGCAAACAAGGACGGGCGGGGGGGTCAGGTGGCTCGGCCGGCCCGGGCCCCGCTCCGCTCGCAAGCGCAGCCCCAGTGCGGCCGGTGGCGGCGGGGCCGGGCCGGGCGGAGCGCCGCGGTTCCGCCTCAAGCGCGGCACTACCCCCGCCCGGCCCGGTCCCGTGGAGCGCCACTACTGGTGCC
>VYXC01009330.1:18517-39530 GCA_013397175.1 Platysteira castanea
GAGCACCGCGCCCGCCGCGGGGGCTCACGGGAGGAGGAGCGCGGGCGGAGCACAGCGCCCCCGCGTGGCGCACCGGCTGACGGCCACCACCGACACCGGGCAGAGGCCGGGAAAAGGCTCCAGGTCTTTTTATTTAAATAGCAGGAACTTTAAAAGTCTCCGATTTTTAACAAGTTAAATAAAATATAGTGTAAATATCAGCTTTCATATTTTTTACTTGTCTACCTACAGCTTCTTGAGAAACTTTATATACTTTACAGTATAATCAGGTGTCAAACTGCCTGATCTCTGCCTTCAAAAGCAATAGATTGTATAAAATATTGTGATATCAAAAAAAGTGTCAGTATAATGTACAAAAATATTTTTACAGTAATTCAGTGTCTAAAAGTCAGATTAACTGCATCTGATATTCATGGTAAATCATCTTCTCTCACAAGGAACTGATGGATAAATTGCTGAGCTTTCCTCTTCTCAGCTATATCAGGTGTGGGATGCCCAGGAGGAGGTCGGAGTAACAGGCCACCAAATACACTGGCTGCAGGGAAAAGCCACACAGACACACAGTGAGAGCCCAGCGGTAGCAGCAGGACATCAAGGGCCATTCCACCAACCCCAATCCCAGGGAAGAGGGTCTGGCTTCGGAATGAGGTAGAATAAAGCTGATGATCCCCACATCTCTGGGTCACTTTCCCAGGCTCCTGCTTTTCCACAGACTATTCACTTATAATTAAAGGTTCAAAGCAGTACAAGCCACAACCGCACTCGAGTATGAAGTGTTTTGTTGCCCTAACTGTGCAGCCCCCCTCTAAACAGAAGGTTATTTTGCTTGCCTTACCAAGAATATTCACATCCAAATGGTTTTTCCCTGAATTCTTCAGTAGTTCTCGTAGAAATGCCATCAGATATTCAAATACATTTTTATGGCACACTGGTAGGTCAGAGATAATCTGAGGAGGGAAAACGCCAACATATATATTGCAGACACAGCAATGGCTTCCAGCTGCATCTGCTCCCAACAGCCCCCTGTCTGCAGGTGCCAACAGCTCTTCATAACCCAAAAGCACCAGTTCCAGATCCCTTCTATTAACAGATAATTAAGTTACTGAAAGCAAAACCCGGTGAGTGGTACAGCAGAGGACAGTTTGCCTCCCCTCCCTCTGGAATTGGAGCTAGTCCCTCAGGGAAGCCAGCAATACCTGGCAGCTCAGCCCATAGTTGCTGGCACTCTCCAGACAGGAGCTGTAGAACCTGGAGCAGATGACAGGCTCGGGCAGGCTCTCCAGGAAGAGCAGCAGGGCCTCTGCCACTGAGTGGTTGCTGCCCACTGATCCAAACATTGTTAAGGAAGAGCACAGCATGATCTAGGCTGGTCCTATTTCTGCTGAAACATGAATGAACTTTTGGTTAGGTGCCCCAGAACTCTGCCTACAGCTCACAGCTTTGGGTTAATCCCCTGGCCTCCACACAAGCTGTTGCTGTTGGCAGTTGGACACTTGTGTAATTCACTGACTCAGCCAGGACACAGCAGAGGCTTTCAGAGGGATGACACGGAGCCACGATGAAATGCAGAGCTCAGTTACCCCAGGAGGAGACACAGCAACTTAAAAACCTCTCTCAGTTTCGGTCACTCTGTCATAGTGAGCCTTCCTGGATATCAGTCTAAAAGGATACGGAAAGTATCGTACAGTCCCTTGTCCAAACAGTCTCGGATTTGCTCAAATTCGGATCTGAGGCCTGGCTGCTGAAACAGGTCCTCCTGCAAAGACAACCCTTTATCAGTTCAAGGAAAATAGAAGAATTTTGGGTAAATAGAACAATGTCCTTATAACCTGCCTGGAAAATCTTTCCAAAATTGGTGGTTATCACCCAAGTGTCAGCACAAACAGCTCTAGGAAGGCTGTGGCACTGCAGTGAGAGCAGTGCAGGAGGACGCTGCTGATGCCTGGACACACAGACACAGTCACTAGTACCAAACAGTACAGCCTGGGGCATCAGGATCACTTATCTCCCATGGCCTTTGGCCAAACACACCCAGCTCACAGTGATTGCTATTACCAGTATCTTCTTCAAAACTTAACCCAATGCAAACATCTCATTCTGTGTTTCCAGTGCCAACCTGCTGGGAAGCGTTGCGATTCAAGTGATCCACCATCATCCAAAGCTCTTTTGGGATGTCCATAGGCTTTTCAGCTTGGGCAGGATCATCACTCGTGTCTACTGGCATCAGGGTCTGAGGGAGGGCAGTATGGGCAGGAGGGAGACAAACAAAAGGTAGCTAGCCAAGTTCTTACTGAACTTGGCAAAAATACTTCACAAAGCTTATACCAGAGAATTGAGACTTTTTTAAAAAAATAGACAGGCCTTAGCATCTAATTTTAATGCTCTTGTGTGTTTGGAAGGGAATCGTGTCTTTAACTCACGAGTTTCCGAATGGATTCTGCTGACATGTCCTGGATTGGTTCCCTCATGTAACACAGTGCATGGATGGGAGACCCAAAGCAACTTGGCAAATAGTTGCCTGTTATGGATAGAAAATAATCCTTCCCCCCGACGAGATGTAAGACTAAGATATCTTCAAGTTTTTCCTCTCCAGAGTTTAAGCAAGTAGCTGTTGATTTGTTAACAAACACCTCCAGTTCAACCGTGATCTCAGCATCTGCCAGATGATAAAAAACGCAGACTCAGTTAAAACCAGTATTAAACCAACAGCCTGAAAACAGGCATAGCACTATCAGAAGTGTAGAGTAAACTAAGCCAGAAGGGAACAATATCAGCTCATTAACATGAGACAAGGAGGAGCTCACCTGAGAGCAAGAAGCCCTTACTGGGATTAGCAATCAGCCACTCCTTGCAGTAGGTTTCCTCATCTGGTTTGCTGATAAATTCGAACTGGCAGGGCACTTGGCCGTTGCGGATTGTAAACCTCTCTACGTGCAGCTGCATGTATTTAACATCCTCAAAATGGATCTAGAAACAAGTATCAGTCAACATTTTCAGCCAATTCCACCTTGCTGAGCAGCAATTCCTGCCCTAGGGTTTAGCTATTAGGCAGCAAGACAACACGATTAACCCCTTGCTCCACATCCCATCTCCTCCAGGACTGCATAGGATCACACTTGCTTACTCCGAATGCTGAAGTCCTTTGCGTCAGTGGGCCCTTTAAAACAAACACTCCCCTCAAATAACTACAATAAAATTGAGAACAAGATAGCTGTAGTCTCAAATGTCTCCTGGGCTTATCTTTACAGTCCCAATACACAAAGCAAATGCTGGTTTGTGACCTTCTCCAGATCCTTAGGATTTTACATTTTATGTTTGAAAGCACAAGTCAGAGCAAGGGTCACAAACCACCTTTTTACTTTCTTTCTTCCCACCTCAGGGAATGACATAGCCTGTGTTTCAACCTTGGACTGTGAATGGAATTCACTGGCATCTAAATAGGAACAAAGATTCCTAGGGCTTGTAAACAGGGAGCAGCTGGAAGTCAAAATATTCTACTTTTTGCAACCAGACCCCGGGGCCTGGGGTCTAGGGTTGCTCAGTTCCAAGGCACATGACCATGCCCTACCTCTCTGCGGGACAGTGTCACCGAGGGAATGTTGGCATTCTCCAGCTTATCCAGGGAGCGGACTATTTCCTCAAAGGCTTTTCGATAGAGCTCCTCATTCACAACTTTCACCTGAAAAGGACACACACTGCACCAGCTAGCATTTGCTGTGCCTCTGCAGGACAGCTGGAACACAGCTGGAAACATGGGAAGTAATTTGATTTTAGCAGCACACTAGAGTATACAACACAGGGAACGGGCAGAGCTGCTTGGAGCACTAATCGCCAAGATCTTCTCATGATCCAACAGCAAAGGACCTTGCCATAACTAACAAGAGTCACTCAGTCAGTACTAGATCAATCTTTTTTCTCTCCCCCAGAAAACACACTACTGTGTTCCCAAAGAACACCGACAGATATTCAGGCGTTGTCAAGCTTAACTGCAGTATCATTTACACAGCCCTTGCTTACTATGATCAACAATCCCATCTCCATATCTGATCCAGCCTACCTTTCAAGCTGTTGTTCTCTGTGGATGCCATAAAAGCAGGAGAGAGAAATAAGCACCCAAGGGATAAGGTCAGAGTTACTTCATCCAGCACTGACACACTTACCCCAATATCAAACACAGAGCTCACTGGCTTGTGGTCACTGAGCTTCAGAGCCATGTGGCTGCGATAGCTCAGCTGGGCAATGTTCTGCCCTTTCCAGAGTATCCGATCACACCACGCTGGAACACGACACTTCTCACTAAAACAGAAGGAAAAATCACCATTTCCAGGCACAGTTCAGGTGCAGTAACAACACGAGGCAGAACACTGCTTGCCCAGACATCAGGGTTTCCTGCCATAGCCTGGAGCTCATTCTCTATCAAAGTGGCATTTTTAACAGTTTCTTTGCATAGATATAAAAAGTTTGAGTGTCTACCATAAGGTATCTCTAGCACATGCTTTACTTCCTACTTCTTCAAAGGTGCAAGATACAATTAACATACAAAGCAATACTCAGGTATTTTTGACCATAAGAGCCATGAAAAATAAAAACTCAGGCTCTCCATTTAAAGCTTGCATTTATTGTTTTCACTGACAGCTGCAGAGATTTAATTTCTGCAGCTGAAGTTCCTAGTTTGCTAAGACTAGAGGAGCTGCTCTGTGTATAGAGCATTACAAGAAAGATGGTTCTCGCAGGCTTTTGAAGAACAGCACAGCTGACTCCATGTCAACCCTGGTTGGTCTCACCTGGGCAGGTACAGAAAAGATCAGCAAAAATGAGATCCTAAAAATTTTGCTTGGGAAAAAACCCAACAAACCAGACAAAAAAGAATTAAACTGGCTAAAAGGAAACCTAATAGGATTATTACTGGGAAAAAAATATTAGGAATATCTGAGAAATAGCTGTGGGAGAAAAACAACATAAATAGACATAAACAGGAGATCAAATTTGGAGGAGACAACCAGAAATAAACTCAGAACTGTTCCTATTTACAGCCATTAGACATGCAAATTTTTTAGCCTTGTTTATACTTCCTTCAGTGATAACATCAGCCATTGGTAGCATCACATCTGAGACAATCACTGTACCTTGTGTCCCAGTCATCACAGCCAGCATCATACTTGTATGTTGGCTGGAAAGAGATCTCTCCCTCTGTGAAGCCTTCAAAAGCTGCATTTGCCTTCATTTGCCTCTTCAGCTACCAAAGAAGAAAAGATGAAAACTTTAATTTTAGATAAGTTCAAGCACAATTTCCAAATGGAGTAAAAGAGAAACATTGAGCACAGAAAAGGCCAAGGAGTCGTGTGGTTTGTACCGAGCACCCTTAGCACCATGTGCAGGTAGGTGAGACATCAGTACCTGGTCATACTGGCAAAGCTCTAGAAATGCTTTCTCCTCTATAAGCTGCTTCACTTTTGCCACATCCAGTTCCTCCAGCCGATAGTTGAGGTCCCCCAACCATAGGATCACACTGCAAGAGAACGTACACCAGAATGTGCAGAGGCCTGAAGCTGCCCCAGAGTGCAGCTGGCCATGGGCAGCAGCTCCACTTTGCAGCTCCAGGGCTCTCCCCATCGCAAGCCCTCTGATGAGAGCAGCCATAGCTGCTCTCACCAGGAATAACAAGAGTGAAAACTTGAAAGAGAAGCTACCTTTTCTATTTTTTATGTTATTAATCACTGTTCTGCATGTTTGTCACTATCCCTTAATAACTGGTGCTGTTATTATCCCACAGTGACTGAATTCCACAGCTAGGGAAGTCAGAGAATTCCCACTCCAGTCTCGAGAATAAAACAAGGCTTGGGAGAGCTTAAGGCAACAAGTGACCTGTCAGAAGTGTGTGGGTGAGCCCTGTCCAAACCAAGTAAAGCATCTCCAGCCCTTCCAGCTGACATTTATGGCACTGAGCCCCTCTCCTCACCCCCCGGCACATTCGCGAGGTGCTCCCTTGCACATGCCATAATACCCACAGCCAGAGGGGAAGCATACTCATGTTTGCCAATAGTGAGAGGGGGCAAATTTGGATCCGACTGGCAGAACTGCATCCGAGAGCAGATGTCCTTGAAGTCCTGGTTCCTCCGCTCATATTCCTCTGTGTGAGCTGCGAGGTGAGAATTCACAATGCACATGCTGGTGTTATGGAATTTAAACCTGATGGCAACACCACCTTTGTTACCCTGAAAGATAAAGACAAAGACATTGGTTAAAACTCTTCTTAACTGCAGATGAGTTACTAGCAGTGGACAAGCCAGAAGACTTTGAGACAGACCGTTTAATTCTGGAGGAAGGAATAGGCTGAAAATCCTAATTAGTGATTACTGCTTTGAACGTTAGTGAGCACCTGGCAGTTCCCTCTCGCAGTGCCCTCAGCTGGCATGGGGATAGGACTATCTGCTTCTAGAGGCAGCCACAGCCCTTAGCTGGAGGAATAACCATTGCATCCAAGGAGGAGGGCTCTTCCAAATCTCACCCCTTTTCACGCACAGTTACCATTCTTACCATCCTCCCCATGATTCCGGTTCCCACAGTCTCAACTTCTACCTCAGAGATGTTCAAAGCAAGGTCTGCCTTCACATACAACAGGAGCATGATCCCCACCAGCCGCACAAGTTTTACCTGAAAAACAGACCCCGGTCCATTCAATGCTGTAATGGAAGAGGTTTGCTGAGAGAAGACACATCGCCCCCCATCCATAACATGGGTCACCAAAAAGAAAGTTTCAAGATCATCCAGTGCACCAGCAGGGCTCACAGGGCACAGGCCCCCAGCAGCACAGCCCAGGAAGGAGCTGGGAGCAACATCAGTAAAGGAAGTTGAAGCCCAAAGCAAGAGCTATAGCACATGCATAAGCCCATGGAAGTAGCTTCCCTTTAACAACAGAGACAAGAGATGAAGCAGACTTATGGAGCAGGAGCTAAAATATAAGCAGTATTCCTATCAAAATACCCTCACAATTCATTCCACCATGCATTATAGGCAGACATGGAAGAAGGTACGAAACTTCCTATTCTCCTTCCCCAAGACAGCAGGAGCTTCCTTTAAGTGGGAAAGCCTGGCTCTGTTTCCCATCCTGCCCCTGCCTCAGCACCCTGCACAGAAGCACTACCCATAGAACCTGCAGAGCCTCTGCAGAGTCATTGAGAAAAAGAGAAAACAAAGGGAAAAGGGGCCCAAGTGGAAAATTATTCCACACTCAAACCTCCCCAAAAGCCACATTTACCTTTGCATATTTGGCATCTGGGTGAAGACTATCAGTTACAGCTTTAAACCATTCTTCTTCCTTTGGTGTGTCATTGAAAAAGAAGGCTTCTTTAGTCAGATCAAGCTCCTGGAAACTGTGTTAGAGGAAGGAACCCATGGATGCATGCACCTGTTTATAACTCTCAAACCCCTTCTCTGGGAAAGAACTAAATCAGCTTATACTCACTAAATTTATAACTGAAAACTCAAATTCAGTTATGCTGATTGTAGATGTATGCTAAATGTAAAGCTAAATTACTGTCATTATTACATCAAATGGCATTAATGATTTTGTAACTCTGAGAGGCCAAACCCTACCAGAACAACAGCCCGTACCAGCTGTGGACACTCCCACCCTGGAGCTGTGCAATGCACTACAGCAGTGTCAGCACTCCTGTGGTGTTCTGGCTGAACCCCTCTGTGTGACACATCCGTCAGCACAGTCCAGATTCGTGAGGATGGGCCAGGGATAGACACTCACCCCACACAGTAAATGTCTGGAGGCTCAGCATCACACCTCAGCCAAGGCTGGAGGCTCTCCATGGGCGACTGACCATTCACATTGTACGTCCCGACAAAAACCCTGCAAAGACAGTGACAGAATCCCAGTGCTGCAAACTGCAGAGCCCAGGAAATAGCACTGCTATTAACCAGGTAAATAACGTTCCATATAGCTAACAGGTTGCCAGGGAAAATTAAGAAAGGTGACAAAGTTTAAAGCTGTAAAATGATTTAACTACAGCTGCACCTTTACAGACACATTTTTGCAGAAGGACACATCGTTATACACAGATATGAAGTATTAAAGAAAAAACAAATATAAGACTATAGCTGTGCAGTAGCAGTTTGAAATGATAAATCCACAGAATGAAATGCATAAAACTATTTCAAACACAGTAAAGTTTTGGTCCTAATTATGTATTTCACTCAAGCTCTTTCTTATGAGCTTATTGGAACAACTACATGGATAAGCAGTGGACAGAAATGGAGAGGGAGAAGGCTAGAGTGCACAGAGCTGATGCATTTCCAGACACAAATAAGCACAGAAAAAAGTGATTTCAAAAAGGCCATTTCCTCCACAAGAACCATGAGGAAAGTCTTGATAGAGACATTAATTAAATTCTCTCTGCTCATGCCTAAACATGGAAAGCAAACTGTTCTGGAAAGTATGGATTATACTTTACAGAAATTCCTGTTTGTGGGTACACAGGATGGAAAAACAGATGAGTTATTCTAGCAGTCTATGCTAAGTTACAACCCACAAAAATAAGTTCTTCTCAGGAATGATCATTACCTGTACTTCTGGATGTGTGTGTACGAGTCCTCCATTTGTACAAGCTGAGATTTAACAATAGTATCTCTTAGTCCAAACTTTGGTTCTGATAAGATTGAGGCCTTGTTCGAAGCCATGACACGGGAGGCCCGAACCTGTTCAGTTCTCACTTCAGGCTTGAGTTTGTTTTGCCTGCAAAGGAAAGCAAAACCACAGATGAAGCCCAGGCTACCCCCACACCCTAACTAGCATATTTCTGCCACTGAGGCCTTAATTCGAATTTTTCTGTCTGTTCACTAAAGACAGATATCATTTGGGATAAGCCAAGAAGACTGAAAAGAGCACTTCTTAGCAGGGTTGAGATCTCCAGACAAAACTAGTTTAACTAACTGAAATAACAGATAGTTTTCACCATCCTGGTGCAGCCTGTTGATGCAGAGCAGGTCTTACTCACACCTGGAAAATGATACAAAACCTGTACACCTTCTCTGCTTACTGGAGCAAGGAGAGGGAAATCTCATCTCCCTCTGCCTCTGCTCAGCCCTTCTGACCTCAGCCAGAGAATGAAGAACTGTGTTTGTTTATAAAGCCTTCTGGTGGAAATCTTCCAGCTCTGCCCAGAGTAGGTGGAGGTAGAGGTGGTTTTACCTTGTGTCTACTGGCTCTGCAAACTCCTTTTGCAAAGGAATAATGCGAAAGCTTGGGAATTCCCACCAGCAATTGGATGGTATAAATTTAAGGTCAGCAACCTGCATACCAGTGCCAAGGACAGCACACGGACAGACTCTGAATGATATGCATCAGGGTCCACAAAGTCCTGGGAACTGGAAAATGAAACTGTAACATTTTAAGAGTGTATCTATGAGACATAATGGCTGCAAGCCAAAGCTCTCTGAATTCAAATTAAACAATGCTAGCAGGTCCTGTCCCACTAAACAGCCAAAATATGTCCAAATAGGTGATTGGCAGGATTGTCTCTGAGGGAGTGGAATGAAATTTCCACTAATGTTTTGACAGCATGCTTATGCTGAACTTTTTTCTCTCTTAACTAGAACCTGCAGATTCTCATCTCAAAAAGTTGCCCGCTTCTGCTCTAGACCCCCTCACCTCTGTGCAGTGACCTGCCACGGCCACCAGCAGATGGAACTGGTAACATGGCCACAGGATTGCTGCTGCACAGAGCGCAGAGCTCACCCACTGGCACCAGGGACACCCCCTTCCCTTCCCCTTGATGCCCAGGAAACCCACATCACCAGAAAAACCCATATCACCAGGAAGCTCAGAGAGCTCTCTGCACATTCTGATTCTTTCTCTAGACATCAAACCAACCATTTGCCAAACCCAGTTCATTCCATCCTTACACAATCACCCAGGACCCAGAATGCTGGTGTTGTCTGTGTTTACTGTCATTATACCAAGACCCTGTGAGGAGGGAGACACGGCTAAAAGAGCACAGAAATGTGGCCACCACTGTTACTCCTCACTTGACCTTCCACAAGGAGTTGTTGATGTGCACAGCTCACTTCAGCTGCAGCACCAAACCTGCACACGAGAGAGACGCTGTACCTGGGAGCGCTTCTATCAGTGCTGTCGTGGCTGCAGCTCTGACTGACTGCAGCTTTTCTTCCATTTTGTTTGACACCTTCAAAGCCAACCACTTCTGAAAAAAGAACAAACCAAAAAGTTTCACTTTAAACACAAAGTGTTCTTCAATTTATCAACATGCTTATGTAAACACTGGCAAAAATCTGTGGGCAGAAAATAATTTAGATTTGTGTGGAAAAACAAAGTACCCCACAGTCTCTCTTTCAGCTATCTGACAGATTTAGCTTACTCTGACCCAACTGTTCTGTGATGATGCAGTTTCCCCTGCAGAGGAAGAAATGACAGGAGCCACAGAGAGCAGCAGGACCACTGTCCACTGCGGGAGCACTTGCTGCTGGCTCTCCTTTACAGCTAAGCTGAAGCAGGACTTAGCAGCACAAAATCCAGGGCTTTACCCCAGGAATCTGAAAAATGTATGTTAATAGCAGATTTTTCCCTTCTGAAGCAAGACAGAAAGCACAAAGAAAGGGGGGGAAAGGGAAATGAACAAACTGCACAGTACCATTTAAAGGGTTTCTACCTATCTGTAAACAGCCAGCAAGGCACAGGTGTCTCCCCTGTCGAGACACCTCAAGGGCTGTACAGAGTCACACCATGGACCCACTGAATCTCAGCAGAAACATCTGCCTCAATGCAAACTGCACACTCCTAAAACAGTAACCGGGCTGCTACCATACAAATCGAACTAACCACAGGAGTGACACTAAACACATCACACTACCTTAGCAAAATTTGACCAGTCTTTCAGCATTTTGTTTCAGTTACAATATTCTGCTCCTACAAGTTGCAAAATAACATTTAAAAAAGAGGATTCTGAGGGAGGTCTCTGTGTTTAAGATGCAAAACCAGCAATCTTAAAATCATGCTCCTTACCACACAAATCTAATGATGATGTAGAAATTGCTAAGATTGTTGGATTCTAGGCACTCAGCTGACCTTCTTCTTCAGTGAACACAACCCAGAAAAAATTAGGATGTTATTGCTGTCACAGAACATTCTGCAGAACAAGAGCGCAAAACAGAAATAGAACTTGCAGTACTTCACCCAGGCCCTCAGGATACAAACCAGCTGGCAAGAAGTAGCCAAATCTCAGCCTGGAAAACCTCTTCTGCCCAAGAGCCCTCTGAGAATAGACTGTGTAAGAGGATTTATCAGAGCTTGGATGCAGAACAGCATGTGACCGAAACCTCACTGCAGATCACAGCCAAGCAGAATTGACCAGGAGCACACAGAGATGCACCAGGAAGTGTGGGCCCAGGGCCTGGGGACACAGCAGTTTCTCCATGGGCATTGAGAACTCAATTACTACTTCTTGGACCTCTGCAAGCTCTCCCGATAACAACCATGCAACATCCCCTTGAGAGTGAGTGACAGGAATCAACCTGAACCTTCACCTCAATGGACAATGGTTATTTTTGTGCCAAGAACAGATTCCCAGGCTTTACTACCCACATGGGTCCATGCCACTTGCCAGTAAGCAGAAGGCATTATTGCAGAATGGAAAGACATGTGAGCCTGCTGCTGACACAACTGCTGCATGATCCAAATATCAGTTATACATCACACCTTGCATTCTAACCTCATGGGCAGAAATCAGCTTTAGGTAGGATTCTCCTAAGAAAGAGATTAGCTTTGGAAAAGGGCTGCTTCCTTTAGATAAATTTATATCTAGCCACAGATTTCTGTAGTCAGAGGGATCTATATGGTAGCACTCTGAAGTGGAATAATGACCTTGTTCAGTAATTGAACTGAGCACAGAAATACAGTGCAACATGAAGAGATTACAGGAGATCTCAATTGCACAGGATTTGCAGTTAAATTATATTCAAGCAGTAATAAAGACATCAATGTTAAAAATGTGCAGTGACATTACAATACTGTTCTACAGCAGGAAAATGTATCATATCTCCTGGATAAAACAAGATTCACGCTTCGTGTCCAAAGGGGAGAATTAAATTAGCCTTCATGCAACAAAAGCAGCCCACCCTAAACGCAGCAGGGTACAGCAAAATGCCAACATTCGGGTTTTGAATCCCACACTGACTTCCAGGAATTGCTTTAGCTGCGAATCTTCTCACACGTGCACTCTGCAAAGCGGGAAACGGCACCGAGCACCGGGAGCGGCGGGGCCGGCTCAGCCCGCGCCCAGCCGCGGAGGTGGCGCCGGGAGAGCGCGGCCCGCCCGGCACAGCCGACCCGGGCGCCCGGGGCGGGCNCCCGCGGAGCAGCCGCTGCCTGCGGCACAGAGCATCCGCTTCTGCCCCCTAAAATCATCGCTGCCGAGCTGCCTGACGATGGGTAATCGCTACCCACGACAGTGGTGAGCGAGTTTCAGCAGAGAGAGGCCAACGCTGCTCTTCCGCACGCAGGAGAGACGAGTAGACGCAAGACCTGCACCACCAGACCCGTACACGCACCGTCACATCTGCACATATGGAGCTCGTACCTGGGCTGCACCTGCTGACCTCCTGCAGGAACGTGCGCGTGTGGGAGCCAAAGGGCAGCTGCACTGTCAGTCGATCGTCTGCTGAGCTGATCTGGACAGTCACGTCAGAGCCTGAGGACATCGGGAGAAAGAACTCCTGTGGGTCTTGCTGACAAGCCTTCACAAACTGAGCGTTTCTCCGCTCTACAACGGTGGGTGTGCGCATGCAGTCAGCCTTTGGCAACATCTCCCCATGCCTTCTTACCATGTTCCTTTCCAAAATTTTACATGAGAATGCCACTTAAAATATAAAAACATCAGTTGTAAAAATTTTTATTCTGCTTGTTCAGTGACAATAATTAATCTTCCAGTAGCAGTTTAAAAGCATATGGAAAATTAGTTCCCTTGGTTGAACAGGGCTGACGATGCTCATTAGCACCAGCTAACAATGGCCAACAGCATGGCAACTGCCCCAGAAGCCACAGGGCACAACCCCTCCCCAGTCAGTTCCCCCATACCAAGAGCCCCACACTCCTGCCCCACTGCGTGCAGCTGGCACAAGGCCCAGAGCACCTGTAATGCAAGCATGAAAGCAATCACAGAACTCACCAATGATGTGAAGGTCACTGTCAAGTACAACTGCAAAAGTAAGACAAAGTTCAGTTGAAAGCTAAGCAACAGATTTGCAGACCACACTGATACTTTGAGGTTAGTGAGCTCAGCAACTTCAAACTCCAAATGTTCCTTGCAGGAACAGAGGCAGGCAGAACAAACCTGCTGGGCAGGGGCTGGGGCTGGGCCAGGTGGGACATAGGTACTCTGGTCCTCACAGGGCCCACCAGAGATGCCATGTGATGCACAAGTTTCACCAAGGATAACAAATTGAAGAAAAAATGTGAAGGCAGAATAGATTGCAAATTTCAGGAAGTAGAACAGCAGATTATGGACTCCAAACCCCTTCATCCCATTCTTTGGAGCTGGCCACTGAGCCACCACAGTGTGTCAGTACCTTCTTCCACTGCAAACCCAGCAGTGATGGGGATTACTCTCTCCAGCCAGACATCCTCAGCTGTGATGGCCATCCGCCGGTGAGTGTACACGTAGATCCTGCAAGCACAGAGCAGACATGGAGGCAAAGCCTCCTCGGTCTGGCATGTCTGCGGACAGACAAGCACAGACCCCATCCCACCCAGCAGCACCTGCTAGCACAGCCTCCTGCAAACCCCAGAGTAACTCCTCAACCACGTGCCCACCCATCTGCTCGCCCCACTACTTAGATAATGTGTTCACATTACTGGCAGAGCAGAGCAGCTCATGGGCCTGGGGCTTCTCACTCACCACCCACAACATCAAGGCACCATGCCTTCAAACTGCTGCCCTACAAGACTGCACCCTGGTGGAAAGCCCTTGGGATGGGACGGGGTTGTCAGATGGCTGTCAAGGCTCGTGAGGGACCCGGAGAGTTCTCTCAGACGCTCCCCCTGCCCGCCCCGCGCTACGGTCCGGCACCCACGCGTGCTGCCCGCGGCACTCCACCAGGCCCAGCAGCCGGCTCTCCACACTCTCCCCCGACGCCAGGAGGCCCTGGACCGCCTGCGGCTGCGGGTCAAGGAACGGTGGGACAAGCGGCAAGGAGCAGGGACAGAGCGGATGGAGCGAAGATCGGCGGGAAGGAGCGAGGGGGACAAACCGGAGGGAGCGGGGACGGACCGGAGGGAGCGATGGGGACAGCCCGGCGGCACCGCGGGGACCGGCGGGAGCGGGGAGGGGGGCCCCGCCGCCCCGCACGGCTCCACGGCACCGGGGCCGATCAAAGGATACGATCCGGCAGGTCGCCCCCCGCTCTAGGCTCTCCTGGATGGCGACCGACTGGTCCATCTCCGCCCCGGCAGCGCGCCGGACGGTGCTCCCCGGGGCCGGGACCCGGCGGCTCCCCCGGTGGCGGCTGCGCGCTCAGGGCGGCTGTTGCGACACGATGCAACGCGGCGGCGGCGGCTCCCCCCACCAGGGCCGCCCCCGCTGCCGCTCCGTTATCGCTCCGCTCCGGGACCGGCCGCGGGACGTGCACGGAGCCGCCGGAAATAACGGGGCCGCCACAGGAACCACCGGTGGGAGCGGTCGCGCCCGGGAGGGACGGCGGCCGAGCGGATGCTGCACGGCGGGATGCGAACGACGGGTGCCTGCCCGGCGGCAACTCCTGCGGCCGAACCCCGCGCCTCCGGTTGGCCCCTCCCGGAAGGAAAAGGAGACGGAGAGGCGGAACCTGTCGGGTTAGCAGACATGGGAAAGGCTAATTTCCATGGAAAATCACGAGATGCTCTTACTCTCAGCAGCACCTTGAATTATTTTTTTTGTTGAATTTCAAGACGACCCAGCACAGGAGCCGGGTTAGTCTGCAAATCAGTTAATGCGGAGTGTGGGAGTAGGTGCTGTAAAATATCACTAGAGCCTTTTGCACTGTAGAGACGGAGTTTGGCCTAAATCAGCTCCGTCCACAGATGTAGGAGATGTAAGTCGAAAGACAGGGAAAACCCGAGTGGTCTTGGCCAGTGACAGCTCTGCACCACTTCCCCAGTCCCTCTCTGCTCACCAATGGATAAGGGAACAGTCTGAAATAGCTGCTATAAGCACCAAACCTTACAAGAATTGTGGTGCTGTGCTGTGGTTTTGAGATAGAAGAACCCTTGACATGAATACACTGACAGTGGCCTGAAACAAACACACACCCCAAACGCTGAGCTGCGTTTCTCTGTACCAAAACAGGCACTGCAACGTGGGAAGGGCCGGCTGTGGTAGAATGACGTGTTTTCCATGCAGCCCCACATCCGCTCCTGCTGCTGCTCGCGCGGCAGCACCCCGTTAGGGCTGGCAGTGCTCCATGAGGGCCAGCACCGCAGAGCCTTCCTGCCGGGAAAGTACGCAACGCTCCAAGGGCTCAAACCCGCCCAGCCCAGCTCTCCCACCCTCTCACAGGTCACATTGTGCTCAGCCACACTCGAAACACTAGCACCAAAGGGGCCTGACACAAAGATTTTAATATTTTGCAAACTTTTCTGTAAGGAACCCGTGGCAGCAGAGGACAGTGGTGGCAGGGAACATCACCGTGCGTGTCCTCTCAAGCCGCACCGCATTGACTCCAGGTAATTCTGCCTGACCAGCTCCACCCGTGCTCCGTGCGCTGCAAGAACAGGCTGGGGGAGCATCGGGGGTGGTTCATGGCGCAGGCTGATGGCCACCTCTGGGCTCTGCCTTTAGCGGTAGAGAACCACAGATGCAAAACAGAATCATCTAAAACATGAGACACTTTTAGATTAATCCCATTTCCCTGCCTAAGCCTGGGAGATGAAACATAAAGTTACTATTTTACCTACACAGGCAAGAAGCATTTCCTTGCCAGAGCACTTTGCAACTAACAGGTCAGAGGTGATGCAGGGAGACTGTGCCTTAAGTAGGTCATTGATTAGAGCAGCCCTTTGTGCCTCAGTCAAGGCAGAATTTTCTGGTTTTTAAGGAGAACTAATACACTCTTGTTCCAGCTCTTGCGGTCCTCCATTCTAGCAGCACAGAGGCACACACTGTACCACTCCCAGGATCCACAATTAGCTTGCAGGTCTCTCAGACCTACACGATTTAGGCAGGGCAGAATCCCTTGGCATAGCTTTCTGAGTGCATAGATTAAATGCTTTTCCTCTTGATACACAGGGGGAATCTTGTTTTCAAGTATTTAAAATTTTCTGAAATGCCAGGACTCGCCCATCCCGGAATGGTGATCTGCAGGATCCAGAGTGTAGCTTAAGGGTGGGGTATAGGATCAATAGCGGGGTCCTGTGCAGGGCAGCCACCAAGCCAAGCACAGTGACCCCCAAGGGTGTGCAGCTGCCCATGAGCAGATGCAGAGGGGTCCGGACACCTTGTTTGTGGGACAGGGACAGTACAGAGGGCATTTGCTAGCAACCGTGGCTGAAGTCAGAGAGCAGCAGGATTCTACTGAGTGCTGCGGAGCTCTGCTGCAGGAGAGGCTGCAGAGCCTCCCAACTGCTGCCTAATTCCAGAGGGAAGTGGAGATCCTGTAATTCAGGAAAAGGACCACCCCACATGACAAGACCTTCAAGAGCGGGGCTAGTATCACCTGCCCAGCGCTATTGACATGAACTTTGCCGTCCAGTTTCAGACAGCTGGCTTTTGGGGCAGCTGGGCAGCACTCCTGGTAACAGGCAGCCTTCATCCCACCAGCACAGACGGGTTTGGCAGCCTTGCAGGCTTTGCTACATCCTGCCATGTAATTCAAGCCCATCTTCTTCATCTGGAAGGAGAGAGACATTAGCCTGGGGCTCATGCCAAGCCTTTAGTATTCACATTACAGAAACACAATGCTCTGCAGCCCAGGCCATACCTCACAGAAGTCCTGCCCCAAAATGCATCTAGTGATGGTCTTCCTGCCTTTGAAACACTCATCCCCATGACAGGAAAATGCTGCACACACTTTGCCCTATGAGAGAAAGGACCGGGGAGACACCATATGTCCATCAGACCCGCAGGACAAAAACTGCATTTCAGACAGCCCTTCACTCCCGAGGGCTTCTCTCCACCCCTCTCTGTTCTGCTGGTATTTGTGCTCTCTTAGGCATTTTAGATCCAGAGATAAAGGAGTACTCTGAAACCGCAAGAAACTACTGAAAGACCAGCAGAGCATGCAAGTTTCAAGCCTCTTTTTCCTTCCTCTCAACAGGGTTCTGCAAAGATAAGCACCTTCCCCTCCATTAGGCTCAGGAACGGGCTACAGAGCCCAGTGGGTCCTGCACCCTCTGTGCAGCTGCAGGAAGGCTCATCCCTTGGTCACATCAAACTGCCTGAGCTGATGCAAGCGCTGGGCTGGGGAACAGGCCTGATGGACAGGGATAAGGCCCACTGGACAGGGCTCCTCATGGACTCCTTACTTCCAGTGCTCGTTCAGGATTTGTTGCCCTTCCAGAGTCAGCTTTTTACCCCATAAAGCAAGTGGAGGAGGGACCTTTTCCTGTTCCCTGGTGGTGTCCCTGCTCAGGTGGGAGCTCAGCCGTCCCAGCAGCCACAGACCCCAGAAACCATGGATGCAGCAGCCTCTGCTCCCGCAGTACCTACGTTTTGGGGGGGAGGCCGAGGGGTGGTGGTGGTCATCAGTGGCACGGTGGTGGGTGGCACGTCACCTGTAGACACACGAGGAGCCCTGTGAGGCTGCACCCAGTGCACAGGGCCCTCCACAGCCACACAGGGCCAGATTCACCAGCACGACTCATACTGTGGTCAGAGCTGCCAGGGCCACCCTGCCCCTCACCCAACTCGAAGGACAGAGTAAGCCCCAGGGCAGAAGAGATGCAGTGATGCAGCCACAGCCCCTCCACGATAGGTTCTGCCCACCCATCTCCCACCTCTGCCGCAGAACAAAGCTCGGCCGGTACCGTAGGCACTGGCGTTGAGCTGCAGGCAGAGCGGGCCAGCACAGCACTCCAGGGCACACTGCTGCCTGCTCCCACTGGCGTTGGTCCTGCACAGCTCCACGCTGCACCTGCTGCTGCACCTGGCTGTGTAGTTTGTGCTGGAGAAACGATAAAGCTGCAACAGTCAAAGGATAAAATGAGTGTGAAGAGGTACCATCATAAAAGAGCAGAAATAACTGACAGACTGTCAGAGGGAAATGGGAAATGGGAGATGGACACAGGCTTAATGGAGCACCATGGATTCCTGAGATAAAGAAAGGGAAGTCTTTTCCTGTTGCAGCCCCCTTACACCTCCGTACCTCGCAGTAAGTCTCATTATGGCAGGTGATTGTTCCATTGGCATGGGCTTCATCCTGGTAACACCTCTCTCCGGAGCACTGAAAGCTCTGGCAGGTTTGCTGGAGAGACAGCAGGGTGTCACCTTGCAGCAAAACCTCCTTGCACAGCATTGCAGGGCTGTCCCCAACCACAGCCTCACTGTCTGTAGGGGCCACCCCCACCTGGCCACCCGCTGTGCTCACTTCCAGCACAGGAGATGCTCCCATGGCACTCCTGGGTCTTGTGACCAACCAGCCGGACAGGTGACACTGTCCATAGGGCTGCAATGGCCCAGCAATACCCCTCTTTCCATTCCTTCCCTTACCATTATCTCTTCTGCTCCCTTCACAGAGGTGTTGGTGGTCACCACAGAGGCATTGTTGGTGGCGGCCACCACCATGGCATACTTGGTGACTGCTGAGGTGTTCTTGGTGGCCGTGGCCACCACTGAGGTGTTCTTGGTGGCTGCCAATGCATTGTTGGTGGCCTTGGCTACCACCGAGGTGTTGTTGGCAGTGGCTACCACCGCAGCATTCTTGGTGGTGGCCATCACCATGGCATTCTTGGTGACTGCCACCACTGCAGCATTCTGGGTGGCCACTGAAGTGTTCTCGGTGGCCACAGCCACCAATGAGACCTTCTTGGTGGTCACCGCCCCTACCAAGGCATTCTTCATGGCCACTGAGGTGTTCTTGCTGGCTGTGGCCACCACCAAGGTGTTCCTGGTGGGCACTGATATGTTCTTGGTGGCCATCACCATGGTGTTGGCAGCTGTGTTGTTCTCTGAAAAACACAAAGCCCCTCCTTGGTGAAGGAAACACCAGGGAAAAATGTGCTCAGTAAGCCCAGTGTCCCTTCCTGAGCGATGGCACAGTCCAGAGGGACCTGTGGGAAGCATCTGTCACACTATGGATGGGAGGTGAAATGGTAGTCAGTGACAGAATGTCCCCAACAGAGTCCACTTGCAGCCACCAAGTGGGCAGCCCAAGAAGCAAGTCAGAGCCAACAGCCCACCACAGCAGCACCATGGACAGATGTTACAACAGCCTCTCCCTCCCACTTCCAGACATATTGCCTGGGAAAAACAGGCTTTTATGGGGGCTAAACCATGAGGAAAGGTTCCTCACCTGTCCTGCAGCTCTGTCCTACAGAGCACAGCTTGGAGAGGACAAACACAAAGTCCCTGGTGCACCACACTGCCTTTGCCCCACTCCCCACAGGCCCCCAGATTTCCTCTTGGGATACAGAACTCACCTGCTGTGGCAAGAGAGTCCTGAAGACATAGCTGCAGAGCCAAGATGCAGAGCAGGAAGCCTGGAATGGAGTGGGAATGACTGAGACCACCACACCTGCTGTCTGCTTTACCCACAGCCCAAAGAGCCTCCCCAGCAGCACAGGCAACTCATCCTTGAAACAGATAAGTGGGGATACTCCTCCACCTTCCCAAAGCCCCAGGTGCCCAGCAGCTACCCTTCACCCCAGGGAGGCTTCTGGCACAGCCCCCAAAACTGAAGCAGTGATGGACCCAGGATGGGGGACAGCCAGACACTCCTCTCCATGCTGCACCAGAGCCCCATTACCTCGAACTGGGGGGACAAGCCATCGGTGTCCAGCCATCATTATCCACCAGCAGCTGCACCCAGACCTGGCAGAAGGAGGCACAGTCAGAACTGCTCCCCCGAGGTGCAGGGCAGACCCCCCAGTACAGGTCTGTGCTCCACCTCCAGGGCTCGGCCCCAGGACAACCAGTCAGCCCCTCCTGAGAGACTCCCCAAATCCACCGAGGCTGCCGTGGTTGCTGATGGGGAGCAGGAGCCCTGGGGAACTGTGTGTGCTGTTGGTGTGGCAACAACTATCCCCAAAGCTCACAGGCAGCACAGCCCTGCAGGCAGCTACCAGGAGCAGGAGTCAGGGTGTCACAGTGAAAAGTGCCACCATGCAGCTGTTTGCTGCTGCTGCTGCAAGTGAACATGTGACCTGGCTCTCCATTCTCTATTTTCATTCCAAATGTTTACTTGTTCTGCTAAGGAAATGGTGGATATGTGACTCCAAATAGGCTCCAAAGCCAAATTCTCCAAGGAGAATGGTAATACTCCCCTCCTGTTTTATGATTTAGGCTGAGTCACCATTCCCCCAGGACCTGGAGGGGCTGAAGCTCACGCAAAGACCTCCAAGGCCATTCCCTCAGAGTGACAGAAAAGACAGTGCCAGCTGGCACCTCACCCTGCAAACCAGGACAGCCACCACCCAGAACAGCTCTGGACATCCTTACTGAGCCCAGTGCCAGCCCAGCCCAACTCCGTGGGGGGCAAGGAACCAACATCTGCCTGACACGGCCTCATCCCAGAACCACCTTTCCCCCAGGCAGGGAAAGAGCCCACAGCACTGACTCACCTGTCTGCCTATTCCTGAAGCTCCTGCGCACCTGCAGTCACTGCCAGCTCTGGAGCACTTCTGAGCAGCTGCTGTGGCACCTGCCCAACAGCCCAGCCCCACCCCTGCCAGCCACCCCCTGGGGAAGTGTCACATGTGGCTCCACAACAGCAGAGACACAAATGGCTCTGTACAGCAATGGAGAAAGGGCTTGCGAGGCTGGAGATGTCACTGTCTTGGTCGGAAAGACAGGCGTCTACTAAG
>VYXC01009331.1:1189-17514 GCA_013397175.1 Platysteira castanea
ACCCACAGAAGGACTCTAAATTTTATCAGGTTTCTCTCCACAGCGAGAGGTTTTATTGTTTAGCATTATTATCCTTTACCTGTGTGTGTATGTTAAATAAATAGTTATATCTCTTTCACTTTCCTTCAAGGAAAAAGTTTATTTTTTCCCGAACCTGGTGGGGGGAGGGGTGATTTGTACCTGCCTTCTCTAAGTGGATATATTTCTGAATTTGGCTAAACCAGCACATTCTCATGTTGGCTAAACCAACATTATTCTCATACTGAATCCAAAACACAGCACTGTACCAGCTGTACCAGAAGAAAAGTAACTATCCCAGCCGAAACCAGGACAATCTTTCTGAAGACAGATTACATAAATTAAATTATATAGAATGTTGGGACTCCAACTCTGAAATTCAACCCTGTATATTCAGTAACTCGAAGATATACAGAGAGACAGTACTTAAGATACTTTTCACTTGCATTTAGAGAAGAGAGTCCACTATTTCATCTCTAAATCGTCTTATGGGAATTCGAAAACAGTTTGGCCCCTGGATAGTTGCATACAATGGACATAGAGACAAAAGTTTTGATGTATTGGGGAACCTGGACTGTGTGGTGCAGGTATGACAGAGAGGAATTAAAATAAAAATTAAATTAGCTATATAATCTGAGTACCCCTCAGCACAAAGCCGGGATGAGCGGGCCTCGCGCGTGCGCCTGTGGTACCTCTGGTGCCGAGGGGTCGTTCCTGTGAACGTGGACACCATCTCGGCTCGCTGGTGTCACGGCCGGGACCGGACCTAGGGCCCAAGGCGATGCCGCACCGTCATGCTCCCTGATAACCGTTTCCAGGCAGCAAACGCGCAACTGCGCCCGGGAGAGGCAGGGAGCACTCCCTTCTACGATGAACACCACGTCTGTAAAACTCTGAGGGCTCACCCGGAAGAGCTTGTGCAAGGGCGGTACTAGGCGCCGTGGTTGTTCTTGAGAGCGCAGCGCTTTTCCTCAGTTAGGTTTCTCTGTTGTGATCGGTTGGCGCCGCAGACATCTTTCTCCGGGCTCTGCGCCTGCTAGCCTCCGATGCGGGACTGCCCTCTTTCCGCCCGGCTTAAACTCTGTTACTATTAGTCCGCACTGCACGCTGAGTGATGTTTTTACGGGGCTACGGAACTACGAGACCGTGGGGGTGGCTGACGCTGCTCCTGGTAGCTTGCGCGGCATGGGCCTCCGAAATCACTTTCGAGCTGCCTGACAACGCCAAGCAATGTTTTTACGAGGAGATTGTCCAGGGCACTAAGTGCACCCTCGAATTTCAGGTACTCCGTGCTTCCCTCGGCCCCCGGGGACTCTGTTGTTATTTCACTTTTGCCGTTAGTATTAGGAGTTTAATACCGATATAAATTGGTTTGCACTAAAACTGTTATGCAAATAGCTTATCTGAAATGTTGCTTCTGCTGCTTGGCGCCTCTGAACAAATCTTTATAGCATGTGCTTGAATAGATATTTACATATTTCAAATAATTTGTCTATTATTTTAGAAAGCTTCTGTATGCACATAAAAGGGATGTGCTTTTAGATAGAAGTTTCTTCATCCTTTAGGATGCTTTATCTTAAAGGCAAGAAGTTTGGAGCAAGGATTAAATTTAACTACTAGCCTGAGAGCTATCAGAATCACATTACAGAATAGTAAGCTATGAATACCTAAACTGCCAGTTGCTCTTGTAGTGGAGATAGGATAGCTAGTGTGATTCTACAGAAGAACATGCTATGGATCAACAATAATCAGACTCACAATTCTCATCATCATATGAAATTTTGAGTTACTTGTAGATATAATTTGAACATGCTGGTGTTGGAAAGAATTACTGTCATTTATTGTGCAGGAGTAAGGCAGCATAACCTCCAGAACACTGCTCTGTTGATGTGATGAGTCAGGCTGTAGTACCTGTTCTACTGAACATATGCCATTCCTGCAACATAAAGCAGCTTGACCTAATAGGCTAGTTAGACAGTTTAGGTCGTACATAAAAGAGCTGGTTTATTGATTTTGGCAGTCTCAACTTGCTGAATAAATTGTATGGATGGGCTTGTCGATATAGTAAATTACTGATTTATTGCAGTAATGTCTTTGATTTATGAAAATATGGATATTGATCTAGTATCGATATCCGCTTCGACGGACAAAGACTTTCTAACAATTAAGTTAGGGAGTGTACTGTGGGGATCATTCCCCGGAGGCACAGTGCAAAGTTACAAAGCAATACAGAGTCTATTTATTTTCAAAAGAATTGAATATACAAAATACAAATACATATTCATAGCATAAACACCTCCCATCCCTGCTTCCTATGGTAATTAGCTTGAGAGTAATTGGGCATGTGTGGTTTGTCTTTTGATTTGGGTCTGGGGGCTTTTTATGTAGGAGGTGGTCGTGAGATGAGGAAGTAAGCTCTTCTACCTCGTTCTGAACTTTGTACCTTTTGGGTTTTGACAAGACAAATTATCCCTGGGGAAACTTCAGTTTCCTCTCCCATGATTGTAAAAATCAGTTCCCAAATGGTTAGTGATCGATGGCTGTGAGAATTTCCTTAGGTTGGCATAGCTAAGCAAGTAGTAATGACAGGCCATCAATCATTTGCATCCGGGATTGACTTATCTGGTTCTCCAGCTGGGTTTTACGTACTTGTTTTCTTACAAGGCAGATTTTTGCTAAGGTTGTAATTTTCTTTTAAACCCCATGTTTCAGTGCTTCATCTTTGCCCCATCAAATTTCATCTACTCTAGCCTTTGCTATAGTACTAGTATCTCGAAACGAAGTAACTAAAGTTTCCTTCATAAACTGTTAGAAAACATAATTGACATTACATATCCTCAATTTAAAAAAACTTATTTCAAATTGTTCTGAGTGTCTTTCATAGGATGATGATTTTTTCAAACTCGATAGATTTATAAATTAATGCATTTTAAAACATTTGTCAGATCAAACAATTTGCAATGCTAGCTGGATATTTGTTCTGTTGAAGACAATTTCTTGGGTTTTTTTCAGGTGATCACTGGAGGTCATTATGATGTGGACTGTCGGTTGGAAGGTCCTGATGGTGCTGTATTATACAAAGAGATGAAGAAACAATATGATAGTTTCACATTTACTGCATCCAGAAATGGAACATACAAATTCTGCTTCAGCAATGAGTTCTCTACTTTCACACACAAAACTGTGTACTTTGACTTCCAGGTTGGAGAAGATCCACCACTGTTTCCTAGTGAGAACAGAGCAGCTGCACTTACTCAGGTAAAATATTGTGTTTAACAGTAACTGTTAGGTGGAGGGAATGTTTTTCAAATTCAACTGCATTGGATATCTATATCACTGTTGAAAATGAATGGGTCAGAGCTTCTTTAAAATAAACCCTGTTACTAAAAGTGAACCTTTTCTGAAAATTAGGATTTATAGAATGCAGAGCTTAGGAGGAATTACCAAGTGATTAAGTGGAAATTAGGGAAAATATACAGTGGCCTAGAGTTTAAGGGAACTTTTTAATGCCATGGTTCTATGTCTGTGGAAGTGTGGATTTTATAAAGTGTAAAATATCAGTGGATCAGGGTTTTCAAAATTCCTGAACTTTGGAGAAACTTTGAGAATAATTTGGTTTTATACTGAAATAGTTTAGAGTCTTTTTTGAGGCGAAGACTTAAATGATTCATCTCTTATGTAGCTGTCACTTTTAAAATTGGAAGAGAATTTTAGCAAAATAAACAAATGAACAAAACCAGTCATACTTATCTCGCTTCTAGGTATGTAATTTATAAGACACTTAAGTGGCAAAACAATATTCGTGCTCCAGACTTCTTTCCTAATGTTTTTTTCTTTCTTCATTAATTTTAGTTTTATGCCACTCCTGCCAAAACTAAATCAGCCAACTTCACTTGGAACTGTAACTTCATGAATTCTAACATTCTTACACTGTAGTTGTTACCAAATTTCACTTTAAACAATCATGGGTACTGACTCTTACTTTCAGAAGATAAACCCAAAAAGGAAGAGGTTTAGGTGTAAAAAAGATCTAGGTCTTGGAAAGCCTGTAGTATGTATATTGAAAAGGTTTAAGATTTTTCATGTTAGAAAACGGAATGTGATTTTTATGAAAGATGACACATTTAGTTGGGCAATTTGGTCTTGAGTGTTTATTATACGAATATGGTAGGGAGCATCCAGGAACACTGAAAGATAACAGTTGTCCTTTATCTAATCACTTTTTACATATGTGACTAATATAAGGATCTCCTGCCAAAAAGAACATATTGAGGTTAGCAGTCTAGATTTCAGGCTTTTGGGAATCTGAAGTTTGGGTATTATGTGATGAAGAATCACATACTTCTGAAATCTAAAAGTGTTTTAATATCTACTATGCAAATCTTAATGATATAAAAGCTTACTAGCTATCCAAATCTCATGAAAGATTTACTGCTTGTTTTACTGGTGTATGTGGAATTAGCAAATGTTAGATCACTGGCATACTTCAATACAGTCTTTATATTTACTTTTGAACCCAAACATGCATGAATTTTAATATTCAGTTTCTGGCTCTTAAAGTGCATCACTTTGTATTACATCTGCAGTTTTGCACACTTTGGTACTTAAGTCAGTCACATTCCTGTGTGTAAAACTTGATTAATATGTTAGATTTATAGTATTTCAGTCTGACAGTGGACTAAGAATCATTTGTAAAGCTATGTGAATCCTAATTTTAATTATCAAACCACAGAACTTCACAGAACAAGCATTAGAAGAGTTCTTAATTGAGCATGTGTATTTATTTGCTTCTTTAGATGGAGTCTACGTGTATTTCAATTCATGAAGCTCTGAAGTCTGTCATTGATTATCAGACTCATTTCCGGTTGAGAGAAGCACAAGGACGCAGCAGAGCAGAGGATTTAAACACAAGAGTAGCCTATTGGTCAATAGGGGAGGCAATCATTCTTCTTGTAGTTAGTATTGGGCAGGTATTTCTCCTCAAAAGCTTCTTCTCAGATAAAAGAACCACAACAACCCGTGTTGCATCATAACTGGTAGTGATAATGCTTCAGGTCATTGTGCTATTCACTTGTGAAATTACCGTTCTCCAATTAATTGTAAGGACAAGGAACTAAATATATGAAACATCTAAATGTCTACCCCTCCTCATTGATTAAAATCACAAAACATAACCCAAAAGTTATGAAAGGGACACCCAATTTGAAATATAGAGTAAACTTAATATTTTCTGATACTCGTATAAAATATCTGGCAATGACTAGCCTTGTGGAGGTGCCCCCCCCCGGGGGATGGGCCATGGGAGTTGAGGCATGGTTACACAGGGTTTCCAGGCTCCCTGATGTTATTGGTTATAGGTGTTTTCCCTGCCCCAAAAACTGTGGTTGTCCCATGATTCCTGGGTCTTCGGTAGTCAGTCCGTGCCTGACCTGGCTGCCATGTGGCCGGTCTGTCTCGCCTGGCTGCCATGCGGTCAGAGAAATAAAACACTCATGAATATCTACCAAAAATATTGTTCCTGATTCTTTCTACGGACAAAGCTGTCTTCAGGGAGGGTGCAGGCTTTACCTGACTTCAACACAACCTCTCTTTGGTTTTGCTGATTTTAATCCAAATTGAGTTTGACTTTACTGATATGATTGCCCATCTGTGGTATAATGCTTTAAAAGAACCTACCAATCTAGTGTCTGATGTGAAAGACAATACTCATGAAAATTTGATTTGACTTGAATTTTCAGTCTGAATGTGTTGGATTATAAACAAGCGAATGTGATGAACTGCAGTTGTGAGATGTATTGCACTGTTTTGATTTGTTGTAACAAAAAAAAAATCCAGTTATATCCTTTGCTTATCTGTAAAATTGTTGCAAGCTTGATACTACATATTGGTGCAAATTCTCCACCTGCCTGGTAAATCTGCACCTTCAAAACCTGCTAAATTTTATGCTTGAGTGTATTTGTCTAAACACACACTTTTCCACATTAAAATATAATGCATTTCTTCTTTTACAATGTTTTACTAAACAACTTCTAAACTGAGACTACTTGAGAAACATGCTTTCTCTATTCAAAAATTTTATATCCCCAAGTTGTTTTTAAAAATGCAATAAAATGGGGAATATTGTAACTTTGTTACTGAAGCTATGCAATCTCTGTACTAGTGCTGCTGCTTGTCACATTTAAGATCAGAGATAGTTTGTATTTTATTAAGCAGTACAGCACCAGCACCAGTTACATTGCATCCATTAGGTACACGCAAAGCTTTTAATTAAATTGTTTTCCTATTAAGAAGCCAATTTAATACTAATACTACATTGTGTGAGTGCTGTGTGCTTTATTTCCCTATTTGGTGCACTGATACATTATGACCTTGTGCATATAATTGCTACTCTTCTGTTAGTGGTCAAAAATGTTTTAAATGTTTTGTGATATCTTTTTGGTAGATTTGTAGCTGCATTGCTTCCACTGTTCATATCTTTTGTTTATGTATTGTAATAAAATCTTGGTTTATTTGGATGTGGAAGATAGTAAATGTATGTACATACAAGTACCTTTAACTGAGCTAGTCAAAATAAGGAAAGACTTCTTCAGATGGTTCTGGAGGAATAAATTAACTTGGACCAGTTTTTAAGTGCACACAAACAAAACTAAGATTTAAAAAATTAAGTTACTAGCTCTAATTCAAAAATATTCCGCTTTAAATGGTTTTCAGCAAGCAGAAAAGATGCTAAATTCTCATTAATTGCCTGTATTATTTTCCAGGAAAAAATTGACAGGATTTACACATGCACTTGGACACCGAATAATTGATCTAAGATGACCTAAGATGACTTTAAAATGGTGTGGTAGTTAAAAAAAATTCTCCTTGTCTCTACTGACACTTAAAAACTACACTCTCAGAACTGAAAAAAAAACTTTAACACTTCAAAAATTAGTTAAAAGGTAACAGGGCTATTAAAAAGCTTAATATTGTATTCAGAATTATGTATAATGTCTTTCCTTCTTGTATTGAACTTGCAATATTGCAGTTCCATTTCTGAGGTACAAGTGTACCTGAAATTGTAACAGAATCTCAAAGATCAGAACACAAAAACTAGTGCTTTCTTTCTATGCTGCATATTTGAAAACTGTATATATATTTTAAAATAAGCGATCAGATAGGATACAATAGAACACATGTTACCTCTGACACCAGGTGAAAAAAATCACAATGCATTTATCTTTTTCTTTTTTTTATTATTGTTTTGTTAAAGCTGCATATATGAAAATAATAGTTCAGTTAGTGGTGTGATATGCAACTAAATCACCCTGTGTTAAATGAGATACAACTGTGTTTGAAGTTGTGAAAGGTTTCAGCTATTCCTTTGATGTTTTATGTTTGCATAATGTATTTTCATGTCCTGAAATATTCGTCGTTGTTTTAGTTTGAATAAGACAAAAAGACACTGTGAATATTGTGTGGGGAAAATACAAATTAATCATACAATGGTTTAGGTTGGAAGGGACCTTAAAGATCATATAGTTCCAACCCCCCTACCATGGGCAGGGAACCTTCCACTAGACCAGGTTACCTAGAGCCCCATCCAGTCTGGCCTTGAACACTTCCAGGAATGGNTTAGTGGCCTCCTCTGGACCCATTCCAACAGGTCAACATCTTTCTTGTGTTGAGGGCCCCAGAGCTGGATGCAGCACTCCATGTGGGGTCTCACCAGAGTAGAGCAGAGGGGGAAAATCAGCTCCTTCAACCTGCTTATCACACTTCTTTTGATGCACTCCAGGATACAGTTGGCTTTCTGGGCTGTGAGTGCACATTGCTGAGACATGTTGAGCTTTTTGTCCACAAATGCCATAAAGTCCTCCACAGGGCTGCTCTCCATCCATTCTCTGTCCAGACTCTACTTCTGCTTGGGATTGCCCTGACCCAGGTGCAGGATCTTGTACTTGGCCTTGTTGAACTTCATGAGGTTCACACAGGCCCACCTCTCAAGCCTGTCCAGGTCCCTCTGGATGCCATCCTTTCCCTCCTGCGTGTCGACTGAGCCACACAGCTTGGTGTTGTCGGCAAACTTGCTGAGGGTGCAACTCAATCCCACTGTCCATGTCACCACCAAGGATGTTAAACTGTGCCAGTCCCAATGCACCACGTCACTGCTTTCCACTTTGACATCGAGCCATTGACCACAACTCTTTGAGTGCAACCATCCAGCCAATTTTTTATCCATCAAGTGGTCCATCCATCTAATCCATGTCTCTCCAGTTTAGAAACAAGGATGTCGTGCAGTGTCAATTGCTTTGCACAAGTCCAGGTCAATGATGTCTGTTGCCCTTTCCTCATCTACCACTGCTGTAACCCCCTCATAGAAGGCCACCAAATTTGTCAGGCATAATTTGCCTTTAGTGAAGCCATGCTGACTGTCACCAATCCCCTCCTTATTTACCATGTGCCTTAGCATAATTTCTAGGAGGATCTGCTCCATGATTTTGCCAGGCACTGAGGTGAGACTGACCAGCCTGTAGTTCCCTGGGTATAATATATATTCACATTCATATAATATATGAATGAGATCTGATTTGCTTTTTGGGAGAATAATGCTTCTGTGTCGTAGGTAAATTATTAAGAGAAGTCGTTATGGGGTTAACAAAAAGGGTTTTATTAATGATTAAGCGATGATCAAATGATAATCAATGATTGAATGAAAATTAAAATGAAATAGTAATCAAATGGTGAGTAAGCAATAATTGAATGGTAGTTAAAGAGTGATTTAAATGATGATTTAACCAATAATTAGATGGTGGTCAAACACTCTACTACTTAGTACACTTCTAATAATTAAGCTATAGCTGTATATATAGGCATCACTAGCATACAATATACTTTTAGGCCTAATGTAAAATGTTGATTATCTTGTTCTAGATAATGCTGGGTAAGAGGTCTCTCAAACCCAAGGAGTAACCTTGAGAGGCATCTCTCTTAAGGGAGAGATCACCACCATGCAGCCTGCTGCCATACAGGAGAGCTCAATGGGCTCAAGGGGGCTACAGATATTTATAGCGTCAAGTGATTGACTCATAGTCAAACCCCCTTTGGTGTATGTGCAGGAGAACAGCTGTAGCAGTTGTAGTTTTGTCTAGTCACAGCTCAGGCTGGCACTGTCAGCTCCTCATAAGACATGACCTAAGTTCATTATTGTGTTGTGCCTGCAAAAATATATCTCCCAAAGAGCAGATTATAATAATATAAAACTTCATTTTGGATCTTGGACAAAATCATTGTCTCCCCAAGAGATAATGACATGGATTTACCAATTTTTATTCATACTCTTTCTTTTCAGTTACAAGCCTGTGTTTTGTCTTCCTGTCTAATGCTTGAAGCCTATGCTGGCATCATTTCCTAAACTTCAAAACCTCCTGGCATCATCTCATATATGACACACATGGGTTGCATTGCTTCTGTATATCTCCTTGGCCCCAGCAAGGAAGAGAGATTAGTCTAATTTCTGATCCATTTTTAACCATAAAAGAACTAGTCCATCAGCATTATATCTGTAATGACAGGAGCAGTCCTTCCAAAACAAACCAGAATTACCAAATTTGGAGTTAGGTTTACATTCCTGGGCCAGTAGTTTCAGGCATTGACTGATCATTGGATGAATTGTCCATGTTTCCTATGTGACTGCAAATAAAATGGAGTAAGCCTGAAGTAAACATGGACAGAATTATTTGGGAGGGGAACTACTGCTCATGGGAACAGAACAAATCTTGGTAGCTGTACATTAGTTCTACAGTATAAATAGGAAGGCATATAATTAGAGTACTGCATATATATGTCACAAGGCCGTGCTGTTCAACCAAAGTGAAATCTGTTCCAGTATTACCAAGAAAAATAGATTTCTACCACTGTACAAATGTATTAGTGTGTGTATGTATGCATGTCTACACACACCCACAGGCTTTCAGATGAACAAGACCAGTTCAGCTATCTTTTAATTTTGTCATAGATTATAAGTCAAATACTGTAGTTCTTTTTGTGGATTGTAGCTGTACAGCCTATATACATTCCTCTTAAAGAAATGTTTCAAATTAGCACCAAACACATTTAACAGACCCTGGGTATGGTGTGGAAGGGAAGCAAATTACCAAGGAACAAAAGAAAGTTATAAGTTTCTTGAGTATGTCCATAAACCAGGAGCACTTAAATGATATAAAAAATAGCCTTTTGAATTTTGGTTTATAAATGTCAGTTGACAGGACTGGAGCCAGTTTTGTTCTTGGTGAACTCATTTTCTTGATGCTGTGTTCCAAAGCAAACATCTAACAGGATAATGGCTAATCTGATTAGTAAAATGAACTGTTGCATTATTATTAAATTATTTTATTGCTTCATGCCTTTGTCAGAATGGTATTTTGTCATAGCCATGATGGTCTAAAGGACAAAGATGGGACATGGGTTGCTGGAAGAAGTAATATATTTTATTAAATATCTGGTATGTTGAGAAATGACCAAACTTTCAGGCAATCAAGCCTGATTTCCAAGTTAGTGCACCCAAAAACTTGTCTAATTTTTCCAATGATATCAGTCTCATAATGTCTACCAGCAAACCACATCCTGCTTTGTTAAAATTAGTTTCTGTATGTTAAAACAATGAATGAATCCCGAGTTTGCAGTGAACAAAATTTTTAATGGAAGTTTGGTATGCTAAATTACTTCACTTTTCCCTGATTTTCCTTTTCTCACTATACTCATATGGCCTTACACCTCTCTCATTGTTCAGTTTAATTAAATATCTTGATTAGAGGCAAGTTCTTAGAGCTCATCTATCAATGCTCTCTTCTCACAGACTGCATGCATAATATTACTTTGCAGTATATAGGCTTACTCTGGTTACCATTTAAACCACCTAAAATATTTTAATTCCTTTAGCTCTGATCCCACTTCTGCCATATGTCCACATATTTCTTCAGCTCATTTGTGGAATGCATTTTGAACTTTGATAAAGCATATGTTTATCCATGGCTTTGTATTTGTTTAGTCATATTTTTATTCTATATTTTTCAGGATTTGGTATATTTTTGATATGTCCATTTAAAAGACCACACTATATCATATATTGATTTTTGCTTTTTTCCTGACTTTGATGCAATTTAGTGTCACCTCTCTGGTTTGGAGGTATACATAGTACTCTAAGCACTCATGAAAGAGTTGTACTTGCATGCCCTTTCTGCATAAAGCTAAAAATCATGTGTTTGGGTTTTGGCAGGGTTTTTTTAATGTGATATCTTAATTATTAGCTTCTATAAAAAGAACTATCAGCTTTTCTTTCAGCATTTCTGCCTTCTTTCATTAGCATGAATATTAGCTCCCCCCAGTCAAACTAGGTTGTGTTATTTCAAAAATAATCATATCAGCAAATCATTTTTGAACATGTGTTTGTTGTAATGGGCAGTAAACTCCAAACAAACTCCCATCACCAGACAGCAGCAAAAAGGCTAACAACATGAGTACAGGTCAGAGAGACTCCAAGCAAATTAATGAATCACGCAGCCTCTCTGCTGAAATCAGGGAGCCTGCAAGCACAGCTCTGGAAGTTTGCAGCAGAAATGAGAAGACTGAGGACATTTTCTGTAGGTTTGTGGATCTGCACACTGAGAATGATGTAGATAAGCTATCTGGATCCAGAACCCGCTGCAGAATAAATTTTCTGTTAAACCTGGAATAATCTTTGCAGACATGCCTTGTGGTGAACAAGTGTCTTGGTTTGGGACAAATTTGGAGGTAAAACGTCTGAAATGAACGTATCCTCTAATAGAAGTCAGATTTCAGCAACCCCTCCCCCACCAGGTTCGGAAAGAAATTCCTCAGAGGAAAGTGAAAAAACCTTATTTATTTAACAAGCAAAGTGCACGCAGGCATGGAAGAAGAATAATGTTAAATAATAAAACCTCTCACTGTGGAGAAGACCTGAGAAGATTTTCAAAGTCCTTTGTGGGTGTGGCTCTCTCCTCTCTAGAGCTGGGATTCAACATGGGCCCCTCCGGGCCATGGTGTAGAGCCTCCCGGTGATGTTCTGGTGTTGCTGAACAGTCCAGAAGAGAAGAAGAAGAAGCCAAAGTCCCAGGGAAAAAAAACTTTGTTGACTCAGCTAGCAGGCTAGCTAAGAAAGCAAAGGAATGTAACTCTCTTCCCTGCTGCAGAAGCTGAGAGCTGAGGAAAAAGCAGGAAGGTGTTTTCCTCCACTCTGCAGCAGCAGCGAGTTATCTCTGTTTTGAACACAAACCACCGAAGGAATTCCACTGGTTTACCCCCCCCTTAAAGGTACAGAAAGGCACAGGATTCATGTCTGGCATAGAGCAGACAATAGGGAATACAGTATCACAGTCACCCCAGGACAAGAAGTCTCAGAAAACTTAAGTGATGCTGTGAATGGCTCAGTATGCGATAATGTATTACTGACACAAAAAATTTCTGAATGGACCTTGGTATGAGTCTCTCTTACACCTTCCTTGTCAGTCAACTTAACCAACAGCACAAATACAACTCTGTGATACCCGTGAGACTGCTGAATAACTCGCTTCTCTGGGAGAAGATTCTCTTTGCCTTGTAGGCTATTAACATGCTGAAAGAAGACAGTCATGACTCTGCAAAACAAGTAGAGAAAATTTTCCAGGAGTCTACATATAGGCAGCAGAAAGAGGTAGAGAGAGAAACTAGAGTGCTTGTAATGGTGAAAAAAGCTCTGAGGACAGATGATTATTAGAATAAGCAAAAGTGATATTCTTTGCTCTTATTTTATAAAGGAAGGAAAAATCTTATTTTGACAAAACTGGTTGTGAAGTTCTCTGCCAAGTTGCATTAAGTTCTGCTGAACACATTCTGTATATCAAGACATCAATGTCACCATGCCTATTTAGAGGCACAAGATGCTGTCCACCCCGTCGTGATTTAACACTGGCTAAATGCCAGGCACCCATGAAAGATGCTCACTCACCCTCCCCTGCCACAGCTGGGCAGAGGAGAGAAAAATTTAAATGAAGGATTCATGAGTTGACATAAGGACAGGGAGAAAACACTCCAAGGGCAAAATAGGCTCATCTTAGAGATACAAAGTGAGTTTATTACTAACAAAATCAGAGGAGGATAATGAGAAGTAAAATAAGCCCTTAAAAACACCTTTTCTTTCCCCAACCCCTCTCTCCTTCCCACCGACAGCATAGGGAGACGGTGTGGGGGTTTTGGTCAGTTCATCACCCAGGGTTTTCTTCCACTGCGCAAGGAGAGAAGTTGTTCCCCTGTAAGACCGTGGGGTCCCTTCCCATGGGAGACAGTTCTCCATGAACCTCTCCAACGTGGGTCCAATCTCATGAGCAGTAGTCCTCCCAAAACTGCTGCAGCAGAGGTCACTCTTCCACGGGGTGCAGTCCTTCAAGGACACAGGTTGCTCCAGCCTGGAAGCAGGGGGCCCCTCTCTCCACTGGGTCTCCCACTGGATCACAGCCTCCTCCAGGCATCCACCTGCTCTGGCATGAGCACCTCCCCCATGGGCTGTGGGTGGATCTCTGCATCCCCTGTGGACCTCCATGGGCTGCAGGGGGACAGCCTGCTTCACCATGGTCATCACCACAGCCTGCAGAGGAATCTCAGCTCCAGCACCTGGAGCACCTCTTCCCCCTCCTTCTCCACTGACCTTTCTGTCTCCATGTTGTTTCCCTCACATTTTCTCACCTCCTCCTCTTCTCTGGCTAGAATAAAACCTGCGTGTGCGCAACTTTGTTTTGATTTTCTTCTTAAATATGTTATCACAGAGGCATTACCATCATCTCTAATTGGCCCAGCCTTGGCCAGTGGCATGTCCATCTTCAGAGCCATCAGGGATTGGCTCTGCCAGACATGGTGAAAGCTTCTAGCAGCTTCTCACAGAAGCCACCTCTGTGGCACCCCCCACTACCAAGAACCAGGCCATGCCAAACCAACACAACCCTAAACCTTATTTATTTTTGTCTTTATTTTGCAAGCTCTCCCAAACACATATTGTCTTCTGTTAAGTGTAGTTCTTCATATCCTGTAGCTGATATTGAAAATTATAAATAAATGAGGAACACTAATCAATATTTTGGAACCAGAACATTATGAAACATGCTGCTGCTTTAAGAAATAGACATTTTAAAGCATGCAGTCATTTTATTTTTGTTGTATATGTGATTTTTTTTCATATAGCAAGCACTTTCTTATGTGTTCTGAATATTTTATTATCTTAAAAACCACTTTCTTGGCTCATTTTGACTGAATTTGCTTTGGTATATTCTTTAAAGGAAAAAAACCCCAAACAAATGTATTAGAGGGATTTATGGGGGACACTGTTTATGTCTTTAAGATATGTATTCATAGTCCAAGTTTGGAAAGGAGATACACAGGAATTGCAATTTCAAATATCCTAATTTTTAAGTGTATTTGAACAGATTTACAATGGATCTTAAATGGTGTTTTTTCCTCCTGTACTTGATAGGACTGCTACCTATGATTCAATAAGCCAGCTTACATTCAATTTAGGTATATTTCTGTATTGCTGATGTGGAATGTAATTACTAAAATAGTGTTGCTTTTTCTTGTAGAAATTAAAAAGTGGCAATTTAATTTTTTCAAATGATTGAAAATGCTTATTGTGAATGTGAGGACAGTCAGCACTGAGAAAAACAATTGGCTCTGCTGAAGAGAAATGATAGTGAGTAGGGCTTTGGTGTCTGAACCAGCATCAATGAAGTACTTAATAAGGAGTTAACTAATGTCATAGTTCTGACACCTGCTTGCACAATTTGGACACGATCTTTTGCATTCTGCCTTGGTTTCCTGTTTTGCAAATGAGAATAATAGTTATGTATCTGTCTCAAAAATTTAGGGTGAAAATCAGTTATAAATGTACCACATGCTTCATCCATGCTCAGACCATATCGTGCCACAGAAGAGATTTTGTGGAGCTACAGCAACTGTGGGAGCATCCACTGACTTCACAAAGAACCCTCAGTGCAGTCAGCACTTTGTAGAATCACAGAATGGGTATAGGTTGGAAGGGACCACAGTGGGTCATCTGGTCCACCCTCTCTGCTCAAGCAGGGTCATTCTAGAGCATATTGCACAGGATTGCGTCCAGATGGTTCTTGAATATCTCCAGTGAGGGAGACTCCACAACCTCTCTGGGCAATCTGTTCTGGTGCTCGGTCACACACACAAGAAAATTCTTTCTCATGTTCAAGTGGAATTTCTTGTGCATCAGTTTCTGCCCATTGCCTCTTGTCTTATTTCTTGGCACCACTGAACAGAGCCTGGCTCCATCCTCTTGATGTCCTTCCTTCAGATACTCATAGACATTGATGAGGTCCTCTCAGTCTTCTCTGGTCCAGGTTAAATAGGCCCAGCTCCCTTAGCCTTTCCTCATAAGTGAGGTGCTCTAGTTCCCTTATCATCTTCGTCACTCTATGCTGGACTTGCTCCAGGAACTCCATGTCTTTCTTGTATTGAGGAGCCCAGAACTGGACACAGCATTCCAGATGCAGCCTCACTAGGGCTGAGTAGAAGGGCAGGATCACCTCCCTTGACCTGCTGGAAATGTACTTAGGGCTGCCCAGTTACAGTATTTGGGATGTCAGAAAGTCCTGAGCCACATCTTGTCTGGCTGTCAGACACCCACCCAGCCACTCTTTCATTATCCCTTCTCAACAATACAGGAGGATAGAATAAGGTGAAAAAAGCTTGTGAGTCAAGATGCAGACAGGGAGATCACTTACCAATTACCATCATGGGCAAAACAGGCTTGACTTGGGGAAAAGCACTTTAGTGATGATTAGAAATAGAGTAGGATAGTGAGAAACAAAGAACCTAAACACCTTCCCCCCACCACACCTGATTGGCTCAGCTTTAACCAGCAGTGTGTCCAGTTTGGAGCTGTCTGGAACTGGTTTTTTCTACCACAGGAACAGTGTAGCAGGTTGCACTGCCTAAGTGGGGGTAAAACAGCTCAAACTTTACCCTATTTGCAAGCGTTATCAGTGATGGATGGAGAAGACAAGGGCCTTTCTCCTTTTGGTGTTGAAGAATGCTGAGACAAGCCTGACTCATCAGTCCCTAAGTTAAACATCCTGAGGAAGAACAATATTTCCTGACAGAAACTGGCACTTGTGGGGGTGTGGCAGACAAAGTCCCTGATAAAGGAACCAACAAGTGATAAAGGAACCAACAAATGATAATACTGATAATTTATCTAAAGCTGCTGAGCTGGCACGTTATAAAGTGTAATGAAATGAAATGGGTTTGTTCAT
>VYXC01009332.1:0-16722 GCA_013397175.1 Platysteira castanea
TATAACGTTAATTAATTAGTAAATTCAAAATTTCCTAAGCCAGGTGATTTTCTAACTTAACCCTGTAACAGGTACTTGTTTCTAGCAGTTAAAAAAAATAAGGCTTTACAGTTTGGCTTTGTATTCAGGCTTTTCTTTCCTGGACAGTTCTAGTGGGCACAGAGAAAGTTTTATATCTATATAAACTGCATATAATACCAGGATGAATAATCAGAAAGTGGTCTCCAAGTATTTTTAAAAATAACTTATTGAGTCTAGCTGTTAATAATACAATAAAATTGAAGTACAAATAAAAGAATGAAAAATTAATTTTTATTAGAAAAACTGACTTCATTTTCATATTCTGAGTAGAAAAAAGAGAGAAAAACAGAATTTCTGGATTAACCAAAAAGAGAAATTTTCCTTCTGGCTTGAATACACAGAGTTAAAGTTGCACTGCATTTCTTAAATGTTAACATGCAGGTTAAAACCAATTGTTTTAAGACAGGGAACACTAATTTTATTCTCAAAGTACTAAATTAGCTCAGATCATTAAATTAGCTCAGTTAGGGAAAGGTAATGTTAAAAATGGAGACAGAAGAAAAAACTGGACTGCAACAAACAGTTACAGATTTCATCCTTAGAGATTTCATACTTCCATTCTCCAACATTTTCTACCCTCACCAGTCATAAATGGTAAGGAAACTCAAAATAAATCTGTTTTAGCACTAACATCTGTTATTGAGTTACTGCAAGAAGTCATAATATGGTCCTTATAAATGCTATGCACAAACAAATAATTTATCTGTCAGGGCCACAGTAAAAGCAGTCAAGAACTCAAACAACAAGAATTGTTCTGTATAACTCTTAGAGAGCTATGCAAAAACTCTGAAAAAAACCCCAGTGGGTTTTTATTGAGTTGTACAGATTTATAAATCTCTTAATAAAAATAAAATTCAATAAGAAATTATCGATGCATTTTTTTGTACACATCAGAGCCTTTATAAGATCAAGGCTGTTACAGACATAAACGAAACTCGAGATGAATTCAGGTTTCTCGTCTGGATTAAGCAAGAAACCCTGGTTGCTGACCTGAAAGGAGAACACTTTGTTATTCTCCCATCTCCACACACTCAGGGGTTGCCTGCCCGAGGGCTGTCTGGTGCTTGGCTGCAGTGGCAGCCCAGTTCAGAGCAGAGTTTGATGCTGCTGGGAGCAGGGGCAGCCCAGTTCAGAGCAGATTTGCCAGGAGCTGGAGCTGCCCCAGGGGCTGGAGCTGGCTCAGCCCAGGCCTGAGAAACCCCTGCAGCAGGGCTGGAAAGGGGCACGGAGGGGCATGTTGCCCTGGTTTTTGCTAAAGCCTTCTGTTTTAAACTTGGAGTCAGAATTCTTTCGCACACAGTTTCATGTAAATAATAGCCAATGTTTACTTAACGGTATTTTCTGGTTTTCATTCCTTTTGTGATAAGAGAACTTTGATGAGTATCTTTTTTCTCCAGTGGGACTGAGAAGGAAGTGACATGTCCTCCAATCCCTTGTGGGGTTGAGAATTCTATAAGACATGACACATGTAAATAATAAAGGGTCTTTCCCCTCCTTTCTGCTGAACCTGGCAGGTGTGAGAGCATCTTTACTGTGTTTTCCCAGACACAGGGGCAGGATCCTGGTGAGAAGCAAATGGGGATGAGCAAATCACAAGAATTTTTCCTTCAGTAAGAAGAATTCTCAATCCAGTGTATGTCCATCATTAAATTAGAGCCCTCTTTAGTGGTAAACTTCAGCTTTCCCCCTGAAATTTAGATCCTATTATATATTATTTATATGTATGTATCAAACTGGAGATTTCATCTGCTCGGAACCTTGTAGTCTCCCAGTTTCATACACTTTTTTTTTCATCTTAGACACTTCGTACTGATGGAATTGTTAATACAGACTTTCAGCACAAACTGTAATTTGGCAACTGTGAATTGTACTGCAGCATTTAAATCAAACTTTAGAAATGGCATTGACAAAAAAAACCATCGTTATTTTTTTATCAGATATTCGTGTGTTTCCACTCATTTGTATTTGAAGTTTTGACTTTGTGCTCTCTCCAGGTAAGAGCCCTTCCAACACTTTTGACTTCAGAAGGTTCATCGATGTTCTACAGTGATGCCCATGAGAAAAAATAGATTTTCCTTGCATGCTTTGTTGTGTGAGACTGGCAGACAAAGCACTGTTCACCAGGACAGCTGGCTGCTCACAAGCACTTGGAGTTTGTCTTTCAACAAGGAGTTTCTTCCCCCAGCTATAAAAAACTTGAGAATAAGAAGAAAATGAAGAGACCGCCTTACTCTACTTGGAATTCAAGGATTCAACCTACAAATAAATGAGAAAGGTAAGTCTGGCTTATCAAGAGAGAAACCAGACAGCCAAAGAACAACCGATCATTTCCTAATTCTCCACAAGGAACCTCCTGCCAGCACCTCAGTGTTTAAACACACGGCTCGTGCTGTAACCACCCCGAGTCAGGCTCGCTGCCACGGCCACCATCAGCTGCTTGGCAAACCCGGCCGTGAGGTCAGGCAAGCTTTGCAATTCCTGGAATTTGTGCCAAGAAACAGCCAGAGGCACCTTAATGAAGGGCATTCTGCTGCCTGACACAAGCTCTGTCCTCCTATCACTTATTATAGATGAGCTGTCTCAGAATCCATTCCTTTTGTTTTCATCCTGTGGGGTTTTCTGAGGCTTCAGGATCATCTCGACACCATGGAAGCTCCTCCAGACTCTCTGCGTTGCTATAGGAACAGATTATTTCACTTACGCTGCTCTTTTAAATGGTCAAATTGGGTAAATGCAGAAATCATCAGCTGCACAACTGAACTGATTACTCTTTTCAAGTTCCTTCTGAGCATACCAAATTTTAAGAGAAATGAATCAGCAAGACATTTGGCAACTGAAAGCAAAATTGGATACGAAGATGACTTTAATGGGTATCTTAAAAAATATCTTTAAATAAACTATATGACATATTCTCTTAATATTAAATTCTCTTTAATTTCTCTTGAAGTCTGCTTGATCCTCACTAAATAATCATTTCTGGACTGTTTCTATAAATCTAGACTGAGAGAATACAGATTCCCTCCCCTCTTCTTAGTGCTCAATATATTTGATCACTCCCAAATTTCCTGTTAAAATTCAGCAAGGAAAGGAAAGTTTAGGAGGAGAAGCATTTTAATTATTAAATCATGCTGTAATAAGGATTACATAGACTGATCACAAGGGAAAAGACCCAAATGATATTTCTGTTGTAGTGAACAAACAACTTCTTACAGTCATCATATGTGATATTGTTTGTATATACTAAATACAGCATTGACACTAAAACTGAGGAGGAGAGGAGGGAGAATTATGGTCATTATTCCACGGCCAGAAAGTTCAACAATCTGGGATTCCCTAGAAAACTTTATTTGCAAGCAAATCAACATTTGGGGTTTTGTGATGGTAAATGTTATAGACATTTTTTCATGGATAGGACCCATAAAGTTGGGATGAAAAAAAACAATAATAAGAAAAGGATGTGCTTCTGTAACACAGACATTAACTACCTTGGCTGTCCTCATACAGTGGAATCACTTTATGTTATCAGTGGTATATCTGGGTAATACAGTACATTTTTGTCTGAAAGAACTTTGGACCTCTGAGTATTTTTTCACTGTGCCAGAGTCATTCAGATACTAAATGGCTTTTTATTGTCATTTAAGAGCCATTGCTGAAACCATCCTGAGAGAGGGAATGGGAAACCTCAAGAATATTCTATTTGGACTTCACATCTCACCTTCCTTCTTGGAAAGAAGAGTGCAATAACTACTTCAGAGCTCAGAGCAGGAGGAGAACACCAAAGAATTGCTTTCGTGCACGGAACAGCCCTGACCATTTCTTCCACCTCCCCTCCTGCACTAGCAGAGCGTTCCGAGGGGCTGGGGCGGGCAGATGGTGATGCTGCATTCCAGGGAATGCCAGGCTCACCACCCTGCATGGAGCCCTGCGTGTCCTTGTGCAGAGCAGGAGGCCCCCAGGGCGAGGGGAGCAGCTCGAGGTGAGTGCTGCCAGAATGTGCAGGGTAAGAGGTGGGAGGGGAGCCCAGGCTGGGCTTATCAGAGCTCGGAGAAAAGGCAGGGGGAAAATATTGAGGGTTACATTCTGGAGGGGAAAGTGAAGTTTGTGATAAAGTCTGGAGATGAAGGGTGGGTGGTGGTACAGTGAAGGAAAAGGGGGGAAATGATTAAAGGAAAGCTCTGAAATAAAACCCTGGGAACCTGAAGCAATGAGAAGTGCCCCAGGAAAAATCTGAACATGAACAATCTCGGGCATTTGATCGAATTAAAGATGGACATCCTCCCGTGGGTAAATTTGACAGTAGCACTGTTTACGTCTGTCTGAATCCCCAGTTAATTTTTCCTACCTGCAGAATACACAAGGCTTGAATTTCTGATGCTTGAGCAAAAAATAAATCTGTGCCTGCATTTAAAATTCCGGTTGTGCTGCAGATGCTCAAGTTCTTCTGCAACACTTTGACTAATTCACCTTCCCTTCACAATAACACAAGTTCTTTCTTACACATTACTTTATTATTCTTCATCCTACAGCTGTTTTAGGGATATGACTCACTAAATAATGAGCAATTTCTCACATTTTAGTAATTTTCTAGCAGGTTAGATTTAAACTCTATGTCCACAGGACATGTCACAGGCAGAAAAGGTTTGCTTTGCACAGCCAGGGGCAGTGCAGCCACTTGAATTCTCACACTCTGCTCCCCAGCAGGTCCCATTATTGCAGGCAGGATGAGCTCTTGGCTCCCTGGCACTGATGGGATCTGCCCAGATCAGAGCTCGAGAAAGGCCACCCTGTGTGCCAGCAGAAATTTCTACAATCCATTAAGAGTCTTCTGCTGAACAAGACTCTGATATGCTTCCCTCTATTTGTTCCGTGGGAAACATCTTTTGGTATTTTGCAGGTCTATTTTTCCCCAGTGCTCTCTGTCAGAGAAAAAAATCATTTGCTCATGATTCATTTTTGTCTGAGAAGCTCTGCACATGTCACCATCCAAAAGAAAGCACTCAGTGCCAAGCTGTGAAGTCTCCTGCATTGCCAGTGTGCTTTTATTATTTGGTTGCTTGATCTATACACTTTTTTAAAAATCAAAAATGAAATCTTTGCTTTAAAATCCAAGCCCGAGGTTGTCTGAAGGATCAGTCTATTACTATTAGGAACAAAACAGGCTTGGGTATTTTAAATAGTGCCCAGAATGTCAACAGAAACACTTGACATTGATTCTTGCTCTGGAATGGAGGAGTCTTAAGGAAGTGAGATCCGAGCCAGCTTAATTGGCTTGGATTCCTTACAAATCTGGCTGAAAGTGGGTGAACTACTCAGTCAATACAGTATTTTGGGAGGCTGTGCATTTTATTCCGAAAACATGAGTTTGAAGCGGTGACATTTCATTTCTCTTGGAAGACAGCAGAGAAATAGTTCTGAGAATTAAACCTCCTACGTGGCCAGAGACCAGCGACAGAGAGCACGAAGTCACTGCTCCAAGTCCTCCTGTGCTTCTGCCAAAAAACTGCAGAGTTCACCTTGAGAAATTCCTCCTGTCCTGCCCTGTGATTATTCAGAGTTAGAGCAATAATCCATACGTTTTATAGGGATATTCTTTCTTTGGAGATGCACAAACAGCAGGAACTGTTGTAGTCATGAGCTGGGCAGGTTCCAGCCAGCCAAGGTTGGTCACCTGCCATGTGAAATGTGTCCCAGTCACTGCACAGGCAGCTCCCTTTAATGGCCCAGTTTTATTCTACTCCTTAAATTCAGGGTACCTGTAGAGGTGAAGGTATCTTTTACTTAACTAACACTGAAAACTTTTTCTCTTGGTAATGTGTAATTAAGTCTGCCAAATAGACCTGTAAAATTGTTAGCAGCATATGGGAATAAAAACCTTAAAGCACCTACCCATATGCAACTTAAAATAAGGGTGGAGAAAGGAATCTGGCACTGACCAAATCTCTAAAAACTGTCTAAAATTCAAGAATATCAGAATTTAACCTTAAATTTGAGTATATGTTGGCTATATAATCCCTTATACTGAAAAAAGTGTTAACAGTAACATCTTGGGCTGGATGGGCTTGAAATGTATCTAAGGTTTCCAGTGCAGGTATGCATAGAATAATTAAGTCACAGATGTTAATGAAGGCAGATACACCTGAATTCTGTGGTGAAGGGCTAGCAGAGCTGTACATCCCTTCCCAAAAGCCACAGGAACACCTCAGTTTCCTCAAACACACATCTAAATCCTGACACCATTAAAGCAGAGAGTGACCCTTCCAAGAACTGCTGTTGTAAACCTATTTATTTTTACAGAAGCCGAATTACATCAATAGAACAGGGTGCTTCCAACAGGGCAGCCAAACACAGCATTCTCCTACTAAGAAACACTTGTTCTTCTCCTTTACTGTAAAGATAAACAGCCAGCCCAGGAATGAGTTGAATTTTCACTGTGTTTTGAGACACTGCTAATTAGAACCCAAGGAGAGCACTAAAAATACCCAGCCATGAGCTGCCATCTCCCTGATTCAACGTGAGAACCTTCTGTGCTGGCTGAGAGCAGTGACTAACACAACTGCTCCAGCGTGTGCTCTGCCACTCAGCAGAGCTGCTTCTGCCTAAATAAGATGGATAACTCAGGTGAGAAGAGTTCCATCCCCTGCTGAAGGCAAGTAATTATTAAGTTGTTCAGGAATTTAGCGAACAGAGCAAACAGCCAAAAATTTAATATATTCTGAAAGCAGTTGATTCGAGTTGCTGGGGAAAAATAATTCTTGATCTGTGTTCTAAGTCCATCAACTGTAAATGATATTTGAAGCAAAAGCTTTTTAGTGTTTCCAGACTTCTCGGAAAAGTCTGTGGTTTTGCTCTGACAAAAGAGCAAATGAAAGAAGCAATAGTCCAAGGAGCAAATAAACAAATAAACCCCAGATAATGTCATTCATGCTACATGTCAGAAATTGTGGAACTTTTCGCTCTGTGCCTCACACAACCCTTCAGTATTATTGTTGTTTCAGATTAAACTGAAATATTACCTCAAGACTTCTCAGGTGTCAGATTCATTAGAATGGTATGATGCTACTTTCCCAATTTTTACTGGCCCGCCCAAGAAGGGAATCAGAAGAACATCCCAAATTACTGATCAAAATTCAGGCACTCAAATACGTAGTTACAATAAAGAGATACATTACAAAAATAATTAATGACAGGCTACTGGGCAAAATTAATGAAAGCAAGGTCCCACTCCAGCAGAAGAAAGGTCAATTATCTTGTCAAAAATTTGCTTCTAAATCTATTATTTAGATAATAAGAGTAGTCCTAAAAGCAAACCAAACAGGAATAGGTAATGTAAAGTAAATGTAGGACACAAGAGCCTGAGTAATACAGTCTGTATTTGTCTATTTCACAACCTTGTACTTGAGCAAATACGATTTATGTTACAGGAAATGTCACAAAGAGCACTTCATGTGCATCTGAATAGACCAAGGTGATTTGCATCTTCATCCTTGACAGCTGCCAGAATTCCAGATTCTCTGATGACAAGTAGAAATCCAGTTTCCTCCTGACCCTAAACACGAGGCCAATAGAGCATCACACAAGTGGTACTCAAATGCAAGTTACCCAATTCAAAAGTTGTGCCTTTGGAGCTCAGAAAAAGATTTAAAACCACTTCAAGCTCCTTTAATAACCTTTGTTTTGCTTTGAAATTAATGGAAAATCTGCAGTTTGCTCTTTTTACTGGATTCATTAGGTAGCTCTCAGCCTTTGGAACACAGAATTTTTGCAAAATAAATAAGAATTTAAGACCTAGAAGTAAGCAAAACCTTTTTGAAGCTCACCTTTATGTGCCTCCATCTCTGCAGTAGCTCAGTGCAGTTTGCACTGAATAATAAGAGCCCTTCAATTTAGAGAAAATCCAACAATCAGAAATTACTTTTCACTGTTTTAGCACCTAAAAAGAACATATTTCATGTTGGTTCCTCCACACTTGCATTCATACAGGTTAACCCGAAGAAAACTGGGCAGTGATTTACCCTCCCTAGTTAGACATGAGGGGTAGCAGGCCAAATTTCAGATTTTTTGCAGGTGTATTTCTCTCCCAAGAAATTCTCACTCCCTCCTGCTCCTCTACTACCTCATCTGAGAGAATTCTAGATCTGTGAAACAATACTCCTTTTACTGGTTCCGGGGGGAAGTTGGTAGGCCTGTAATAAATCATTTATCCTGAAATGCATTCATCTCTCTTCCTTTTTTAATTTCAGTTCAGCAGTGCTAAATCCCCCAACCACCTACCTGAATTAAAATTATATCTCTCCATATCATTTGATACCATTTCCATCATAAAACACTAATGAGATTTTGTGAAACATCCTGATTTTAAAACACTGTGCCAGATAATTTAACACTTCCATCTAGAGCATCCCAAAGACTTGGGATGAATTCTTAAAATTAAGATTCCTGGGAAATTCTCATTTTTCCTGTAATAAAAAGCTTTCTCCAGATTTAGCTATCTATGATCAGTGTTACTTTGGACATGGCACATTTAAGATGTATTTTACAGATCTATACTATTAATTTCTTGCTTCAGCACCGATGTGCAAGACTGGTTTCATCAGCTTATCACAAATTCCTCAAAGAAACTCAACAGTAATGTCCTGTTTTGTTTTGGAATCTAAAGCAGACCCGAAATCCAGAGGATATTTTACACAAAACATATGTACAAGCAGAGACAGACAGCAAAGTGGTTATTGAGAATCTCAGAGCACAAACAAGGCCGAGAATATCTAATAACTCCCCTCTGGCAACAACAAATCTTCCACAGCTGTGAAACCCCACCTGCTTTATTGGCCACTCTGGGATGTTCACTGGTCTGCGTGCAGAAGCTGCTGTTTCACACCAATACATCTGAAAGGCAAATAAATCCCAGTAATTAATAGAAGTATGATACTTTTAGAAAAATAGCAATAGTCTGATTGGACTTTGATAACGGATACAGGGGATTTTTCAGCACTGAAATATCACCTGCTTGCAGCTGATTAACCTGATTGAATGAGCAAGCCCAGGCACAGGTACTGATTCACCTGGATGAAAAAACCTCACGGGGCAGGGAGAGAGGGTGTTCACCACCATCAAATCCCATGTGTGAAACTGTGGAGTGACACTGTGTTGTCCTGCTTTTGCTAAAGCCTTCTGTATATAATATGGAGTCAGAATTCTTTTCTCACAGAGTTTCATGTAAATAATGGTCAATGTTTATTTAATGGTCTTTCCTGTTTTTCATTCCTTTTGTGATAAGAGAAAGTTTGATGAGCATCCTTTTTCTCCAGTGGGATTGAGGAGGAAGTGACATGTCCTCCAATCCCTTGTGCAGTTGAGAAACCTATAAAGTACGAGAAATGTAAGTAAAGCTTCTTCTTTTCCTCTTTCTGCTGAACCTAGCAGGTGTGAGAGCCTCCTTTTTGGGACACTGGACTCGGTTTTGTCCCCTGAAGAGCTGCTCTTGTCACCAGCTGCCACTCCAGCTGAGCCCCACTGCCTGCTCCCCTCGGAGCCTGGAGTTCAATTTGCCTCCTCCCATCCAGCCCATCCCTCACCAGATTGTTCACAAGGATGTTGTGGCAGCCCAAGGGAATTTATTTTTAACGGAGAAGAAATACACAAAACATTTGTGAATGACTAATTATGTTCATTCTATATCCTGCTTTTTATAGGTCAGGTTAACGACGAGATTAATGGAATTTGTAACAGTTAAAGGCAGTTAGATCCACCCTCCCCAGCAAAAGTGAAACTATATTCGTACGGAGTGGTATTACCCATGGATCATATAATTTATAATATAATTTATAATATCATATAAGACACACAAACAAGGCAGCTTGCGAAGCTGTGGCAAAATAAGCTCTTCACTGGGATTTTTGCAACAGTTTTGAACCTCTAAATGAAAGGAAAGAGAAACCTTTTCAACAGATGTTAAAATTCAAGTTTCTTTTTTTTCATTTATGCGTATAGGGGTTCGCTGAAGTTTGGAGACCTTTGCTGAACACAGGATCTTGAAGATTTCATAACTGCAAGAGAGACCAGAAGAAAAGTATTCACCACAAGAAGGATTTAGTGTGTAACTGCTGCTCTGCAGTGGAGCTCAAATCCTCCGAGATTCTTCTAAGTAGGGAAAACAAAGCCTGATGAAATTAGGTGCAGAGTAAGAAAGCAAATATAACCACAGTTCAGTGAACTGCACGTGAGGACTGTGGGCATTTCAGACAGAGCTGCTTAGGTACTTCAAGGAGCAGCATTTATGGTGAAAGAAATGAAACATAAACCCTATAGCACTGGTTAGCTACATGAAAATGGCCTTTTAAATATTTGTCATTTCCACTACAGACAACAAAGTTCATGTGAAATGCAGATAAGAAGGGTCATTTCTAAATTATTACAAAATGCCAAAAAATGCATATCCTCATTTTTCATGATCACAGTGCATCATTGCCGTGACATTATAAACTATATTCACTATTAAAAGTTCCAATTCACACAGAATATGAATTCCATTGATTGTATCTCCCACTGTAACAATTTCAAATAAATCAGCTTAAGCAATGGAAGAGCAGCAAGGATTCCACTGATAACAATGTAATGCCAGTGAATATTTTCATAAATGAGGAACTAGAATGACAGTTTGCCCTTTCATCTACAAAATGAGGCTGTTGATACCAACACAGAGCCTCCAGCTGGACTAGAGCCTAGAAAGGATAAAGAACATAAATGAACGCTTTTTGAGGGACAAAAAAATTCCTCCTGGTTAAGACCAGCCTCTTTATGAAAATGAAAGGAGGTTTTAAAAAATGGCATTCTGAACAAATGGTCACCAATTGAGTCATGTTCTAGATCAACACCTTCCCCCATCTTTATCCCATTTTGCAGCCCTGTCACCTTGCTGTCCTCCCTTTCTTGCTTCAGAACAGGAAGGGCCTTGCCCAGCCTGGCCAGGTAAAGGCAAGCAGCAGAACAAACTCCTTGTTTAGTAGCAGAACTGCAGAAATGATTGGAGGAGATAAACTCTTTGTGCTTTCGCACAGCCCACACAAGCATTAGCTTAAAATATCACTGTAATGTATTTTTCAGTGTCACTTGCTGTTTATTCTGCTTAATGATCCTTTTTATTCTTTCTTGTGTGTGCACAGAATTTCAATTCTGCTTTGGTAACTCATTGTGATGAGAATATGCAGTTTGGTGGCTACAATTATTAGGCTAATAAATAATGTCCTGTGTTGAAGCTGTATCACTGCCTTCCTTATGATTTAAATATATTAGCATATTAGTAATAACAGAGGCAGTTAAATCCACTTTAATTCAGACACTTGAATTCAAGCTGTTGTCCAATAAAGTTCCTCCAACACCCAAATTGTACGAGCTAACTACAAGAGCTCACTTTCATGAATTAGTATGCAATCAAATGTGGCCAAGCTGTAATTAACAGCTGATCAATTAGAATACACAAGAATGCCACTGCAGAATCCGTGGGGATCACCCAGCAACTCAAACCATCACACCCTCAGCCTGACACCCTTGACACTCCAAAAATCCAAGTGTCCCTGAAACTTATCACCATCTACACACATCACGGGAGCAAACAAACATGGTTAATCACCCAACTAGGTTTAGAAATATTCGCAAAATCGAAATTTAAAGGATGGGTGGTAGGGAAGCTTGCTGTCACAGTCAGTGCCCCTAAAAGCACTGCCATCACTGAAATCTCTTCTTTCTGGAGTCATCTTCGGGTGGTTCCATCGGGGCCTCACAGTGCCACTGGTGAGCCACCATCTGGTGTGGTTCTAGGTTAGTGCTGCTGGGAGTGCAGCTGCAGTTCTGTTACCTCTCCAGAGCCAGGGCTCTGAATAATTCAGGAGTATGGAGCTGAAAAAGAAAGTATTGAACGGGGGATAACCTACGGCTTCTACTGGTTCCATCTAATAGTGGCACAAGGGAACACCTTCATTTGTTAATGTTTGATGTCTCCATGGAGAGGGAAAAAAACATAAAATGTGCTTTTTTCTTATCTCCTATCCAAATACTTTAAATAAGGTGCAACTTCCCTAAAAGCTGGAAGGTGGGATACTGGTTTAAAGCATTCAGGAAGAAGAATGAGTGCTACTGATCACTTCTGCACAACGGGCTCCCATCTCCCAGGGGATTTCAGCTGCTCCCATGGAGAGAGGTCAGTTTTCCTGGGCTCAGAAGTTGCTGGGGACAAAATAAATCTCCCTGGCCTGGGATGCAGCAGCCTGCAGTGCACCACCTGCCAGGACACAGCACGATTTTCATCTCCCAGTGCTTCACTGCATCCCACAGAGGGACGTGTTGCTGTGTAAAAATATGTTCTCTCACACATTGCCAGTCTGTCACAGAAATCCCTTCCCGACTAGAACAAGCAAGGAGGCAGGAGCAAGGCGAGAAGAAAACACACGAATTTCAGTACTTAACCAGGTTTCATGCTCGTTTTTATTTCAGTTATCTCGACTATTATTCTTGCCTAGCAAAAATCCATTTGTTGATTGATACTAACTGCTCCTGCTAATAATCTCTCAGCAAGAGAAGGATGGGCCTGTGTGTGGTGATGGCTTCAGCAACAGGTCTGGAAGAGACAGCTGGAAATATCCAGCTGCTTCTCTGTCCTTGCTGGAAAACAATTCCTTGGATACTGGTGAGTCACAGGGTCACAAATAAGCTTAGGGGGTGAGGAGGAGAGCTGTACTGACAAAATGTACCAGAGTGCACATCCCCTGACACTCCCCAGTGGCTGCACACCACAACCTCCTCAAAGCTGAGAAAAAGGGTTGAGTGTCACCCCTCACCCCTGGGGTTTGTTTAAAATGAATATTTTTGAATCCAGAGGAATATCTCCAGGAGGTTATTCAGATCTGGTGCAGAAACAGAGGACACCTGGTGGTGTTTAGTTGTTAGCATATAAAAACAGCCAGTTTAGATGTGTGTGCAGCTGCACCAGCAACAATTAACAGAACCCATGCTTTAAATAAATAAAAGATGGAGTGATGGAGAATTTAAAATCGTGTAATCACAGAAACGCACAGAAATTTCAAACAAACAACATGAGTTTCTGATTCCAGATGCTGCCACTACTTTATGAAAATGAATTTTTTTTACTTACAACAGTTACAGGCAAGAAGTAGCAACTCTACAATCATAGGAGTCTGCCACCTCCACCAAACAGACACATGCTATGGAAAAGTAGGACAGATTCCCCACTACTGAAATACCCAAGGGCACAAAGTTGTCAGTTTTGTTGGGGAAAAATCCAAGGAGGCAAGAGCAGAGGAAGAACCAATTGAGCAGACTCTGGGGCAGCAAAACCCCCGTGACTGAGGTGCTCAGCACCTCCCAAACCACAGCATTCCTGATCCTGCAGAAAAGAGCCACTGGCCCACACAGGACAGCTGAGCCCAGCTCCAGACTGCCACCAACCCAAGGACTGACAGACTGTGAGCGTTCAGATTCCACACCAAGTCAGTGAAATTGTTGTTTTAATTGAAGATGCTGTTACTAAGATAACTCTGGGAAGACCCAAACTGGAGCTTTCTATGGTGCAATAGATACAGTGATACATCTATGTCTTGGAATTCAGACACTGAGCAGGATCAGCCTCCGTGAGACTCCTTCACTCTAAGGAGCTGGACAGCGCAGGGGTGGCAAGGCAGAAACAAAACTACACACGCAGTTATGTGGGGGCTATTCAAAGCATGAGTTTTATTGCCAAAAAATGAAATAAAGGCTCCAGGTCACACTCCTGTCATGCTCTCTCATATACTGCATTAAGAATTAGAACTTACTTGGCTGGAAAGGAATAAATAAAAGCAAAAGACTGTAGAATGTTGCTCCCTTCCTTACACAACTTTAATGCATGGACTCAGTCACAGCCAAGATTTTAAGTGCGAAAATTCTGTTAAACAAACCCCAAACAAGTGCTTTTCTCTTTTGAACCAGCACTGTCAACAGAAGAAGAAATCTTCCTATCTCTCCTGCTTGTACCAGCACAAACATGTGTGGTGAAGCACACCCCTGACCTGGTTAAAACCAGACTGGTTTAAAAAGCCCCAGCAGCCCCAAACAGTTGGTTTTAACCCACATCAATTCCCCAATCTGTTCTGATCTGCAGCCACGCAAACACCTACACTGATACGAGCGGGTAGAAGAAAACTGCTCCCTTCATCAGCAGTGCTGGCTGAGAGTGAAAATCAAACCAAAGACCTTCTGGTGTTTGCAGGCTTTCTTACCAAAGTTAGCAAAGCAAAACTTCCACTGAAAAATAGATTAGAGGCCAAGTTCAGAATCAAAATGAGACGTGAGATAGCTTTACATAAACTTTCAGATGAGTTCTGAGTTTGGTTCCAGATGACAATGAGTCTTGACACTGACTGTGCTACTGGAAACAAAATCAATTTAAAAGTCAGTAGTAGATGCAAGGGGCAAACTTTAGATTTAGCCTAAAATACATAAAAGCCAGCTAAGGAAGGATAGCAAAGAATAAAGTAGGAAAGTGGAAAAACAAGGCTTTTAAGTTTTTTGAACAAAATCCACCTTGGAAGTCTCGAGGAGACAATTTGAGCTGGCAAAGTAGAGGTTGAGGTGGGCTATTCTGCAACACTCGAGCAACCTCTTCCCCAGATTTTCTCTAATACACAAATACCCAAGGCAAAACACCCCAGATATCATACCCTCTCAAAAGTTTGCTTTGTTACCCTAATTTTTAACGCCAGCCAACAGTATAACTTCCTTCTGAAAGGTTACCAGCCTGTTAATCTTCAAAGAATCTTCCCCTTTTTACTTATTTATTAGAATAAGTGTATTCTAGTTCTGTACCATCCATAACAATATGTATAAAGGCCTTCAGCTTCTATTTTGATTGAATGAAATTAGACTTCTTTATAGCAGCAAAGAAGGTGAATAGAGTTTAGAAAACAAACTTGACCAGTAAGTCGGTATAAGTATTTGAAATATTCTGCATTAAGTTGTGCAAAAAGAACCAGCCAAGCAATACCAATTACTTGTACAACCAAAATGTTTCTTTGTGTGCTTCCATTAATTGTGCTGTAGAGCTGGATTGTTGTCTCAAAAGTAATGCAAAACCTTTGGCTAACCTGAGCAGCAGGAAAAAACTTAAAATGTGAGCTCAACAAATTTGCTGTTCTTTATATTGTGCGCCATAATGTATTTAAATAATAATTATTAATTATAGTATATATGTACAAACGTAGCGTTTAGTATCAATGTGTTATTAATACCTTTAATAACAAAAATACTTTTACTTTTAAGGAGAGAACAAGGTCCATGATCTGACTTATGAGTAGTTAAATCATCTCAGAGACGTTACTGGGCACTGAATCACAATCCTAGGGGAGAACAGAAGTCTCCAAACCCCAGCCATAATTGGACCTCTGGGACCTTATTATTCAGAGTAATAAAAATTCATTAGTTATAATGTGATTATTCCTAACACAAACACATTCCTCTTAGCATGCTGTTCTCTCCTCTGAAAGTGGATATTTAGAAAGGAAACTTCAGAAGGGTCTGTCGGGCTGCCTCATTTGATGTAGAAAAGCTCAGAAAAGCTGAGGTCTGGTGCAGTTTTATGATGGAACTCGCCTCACATCGTTGAAGTTTTACATTATTTGCCAAAAAAAGGATTGTTCTCTTGCTTCAGGTGCTCCCTCCCAAAATTCCCAATGCTCAGGGTCATGCACAGGCTGATTTATCATGTGTTTATCTGCAGTCAGAGTAACAATTGCATCGACGGTGACTTAGCTGTGTATAACAAACTTCCTTCGGTATAACAGGATTACGGAACATTTCATGTTTGTTTTAAGCAGATATTATGAGCCCAGTGATGTCTAAAGATCTAATTGTGTTTGGAATTTAGTGTGAGCATAAATTTATCTCTGACTGCTGGCCTTTCCTCAGAGCTCAGGTAGGGAATTTTGAAAGCCATAAACCACAGGAAGACAAAATGTGATTTTTGGGCACCGGATTCAGGCAAGGGTAAAATCATGAGGGAGCAAGGCACGCTTCGATTTCATGAGGCACATTTGTACATTTAGCACTCGCACGGAGCTCAGACAGGTTTAGTATGTAGGACTTGAACAGTCAAACCAAGCCAGGCTCAGCACGAGGAGAGCGTGAGACAGCCCTGAGCACAGCCACGATGATTAAACGCTGTGGGCTTGTGTTTGTGTTCCCCGGGGGATGTGTGAAGAACTGTAACGCCGGCAACAAGTCCTGAGGAAAGCCTCGGAACAGGATAAAACATGAATTAAGAAAAAAATTTTAAAAGAGGAGGAAAAACAGTCGAAGAAAGGGCGCAGAATTGTGATGACCTAAAAAAATTAGGCCGGAACAGCGGAGGGGTGAAGGACTAAATGTCAGACCCACGTACTGAATATCGCCTCTCTGTGCTGGGGCTGCTTGGTTCGGTGGGCGAGCACAGCTCGGGGGGACCCTGAGGGGACTCAGAGGGGACAGTGAGGGGACACTGAGGGGACCCTGTGGGGAGCACCGAGGGGACCATGAGGGGAGCACTGACGGGACCCTGTGGGGAGCACTGAGGGGACCTTGGGGGGAGCACTGAGAGGACCGTGAGGGGAGCACTGAGGG
>VYXC01009332.1:16833-44946 GCA_013397175.1 Platysteira castanea
CGCCGGTGGGCGGGAGCGGCCGGGCCGGGCCGGGCTGGGCCGGGCGGGCCCGGGGCCGGGGCCATGGCGATGGCGCTGCCCGTGCTGTCCAGCTCGGCCGTGAAGTTCCGGCGGGTCCTGGCGCACTTCCCGCAGGAGCTCAGCCTGGCCTTCGCCTACGGCTCCGGGGTGTTCCGGCAGGCGGGGGCCTCGGCCGAGCACGGCGAGGTGAGCGCTCGGGCCCGCGGCGTTCCGGGCGGCCGAGCCGCCTCCGGCCCTGCGGCGTGTGAGCGGCGAGGGGCGAAGATCCCAAATCCCCGAGGGAAGAGCGGGGGGCGGGTGTTCGGTCCGTGCCCCGGGGCTGCCCGGCAGTGGGGTTGTCATTGTGGGGGGCTCGGGGTCCCCCTCCAGCCCAGTGTGTACCGATGTGTGGCAGGTTATTTACCACTGCTTTTAAAGTGAGTTATTACAGCTTGTGCAACTGCTGTGCGCCGTATGAGAGGAATTTCAAATATATTGCCGCACTGCAATGGCAGTCTGAGGTCTTCCTCGTCGTCTGAGGGCCAGCAGCTTGGAAATAATGTTTATTTGTATTTTTTGGGTTGTTTTGTTGACAAAAGCAAAGGAATACACTGGAAAAGAATATGCTAGAAATGCGGCTCCTTGCTGCCAGCTCTCGGGTGGTGCCTTTATTTGCCCACATCCCTCCATTCATGGCCAAAAAGTCCCGTTCATTAGCACTGTAAGCTGTTCCACTGAGCTGTGGGTTAGGGTGGTGGAGATCTTACACTTGCTCTCCTCTTCTGGAGGGTTGAAGTTTGATCATGACCAGGACACGAAACTTTTGGACTTTCTGATAGACTGACAATAAACATACAACTTCATTAGAACCTTTAAGCAGGATCTGACACTAATGTTTACGGTTTGGGTTTTATTTTTGTTTTTTACTCATGAAAAATGATTAGCCGGAAGATTGGTACTCTGTATATCTTAAATTATTATGATAACACTGTCTCCTCTTGACATTTAAACCCCAGCACTCCTCTTGTTCTCCTCAGACAAATATGCTGGACTTTGTGTTTGCTGTTGATGATGCTGTGACCTGGCATATGACGAACTTGTTAAAGAACAGGAATCATTATTCCTTCCTAAAATTTTTCGGGCCCAAAAAGATAACTACCATACAGAGATATGGAGCAGGAATTTACTACAACACCTTAGTGCCATGCAATGACAGGGTAAGTACAAGTAGTCTGAGTGAATTAAGTCAAATATTTATGTCTGTGAAGTATTAAAATGATTAGCTTGAAGCAGATTTCAGGAAGCAAATACTGCAGATTTTAATCGTAGATTAACTCGTGGTATCTTCAATATTTGTGTCTCAAACTGCTTCATTAACAGCACTTTACTTGAAAAGCAAATGGAGCAGCTGGTCTTGCACCTTGAAAGTGTGAGCAGTGTTTGGAATTTACAGCTAAAGCACCTCAGGAACTGGATGTATATTCCTTATTACTTTTGGTCTGCCAGTTTTGGTGGTGGTGAAGTTCTGGTGGTGCTTAATTTCAGCAGTGGACCGTGTGGTAACAGCAAAGTGGACTTCTACCATTTGTTTGATATAAAATGCAAGTTCCAACACAGCACGTTGGAATTGACATTTGTATTGTTTACTGTCTTAATATCCTGACCTGTGAGGCTTGGGTGTAATTAATAATTTTGGTGGGTGGTGCTCATCCAGCAAGTCCTGTTCCTGCACCTCTGTGTTTGGTAAGGAGGGGTGAGGGAAACACTCTGTCAGTCTTGGTGTTCTTGTCCCGTATGAGGTTTTGGGGTTTAAACTTTATCTGCTTGATGTAAAAAGGGATTTGGGATTTCATTTGAAGGACCAGTGGTGTTTGCCATGACATTGTGTTCTTGGCTCTTTATGCCCTGGTCTTATTTTCTAAGACTCAATCCTATTGCAGTCTATGGTCCTTTGTTATCCAGAAATTCTGGAGCTGGCTGCCTTGCTGTGGTGATAATCTTTGGAAATTCAGGTAGTGCAAATTGAGAACAAACTGTGGAAAGTCCCATGATTTTTCCAGTTACATAAAATAAGCTACAAAATCACAGGGTTTTTTTCCTAACATCAAAGAGCAAAAGAAAAAGCTTCTTGATACACAACCCACCTCCCAATAACAGGATATATGAACGTCTGGGGGTTTTAATTTGGATTTCTGACAAACTATTTCTTGAGTGTTTTCAGTATCATAAAGGATAATGTGGATTATTCCAACATGTAAAGTTTGCATATAAATGGGAAATTTTTCTTTTACCTCATGTGTTAATTAAAACATAAAAATGTTTTCCTATTGTGCATCCAGTTTTTTACTGGAGGCATGTGTTCCTTAGAATTAAGGGCATTTATGGCAAGTAGTAAGTTCCCTGTAGAGAAAAGGGTGCAGGTATAGGTTTTTTCAAAAGCCTTTATTTTGCTTTGTTTTTTTCCAGATGATAAAATACGGAGTAATTAGCACTGATGCCCTGATTGAGGATTTGTTTCACTGGAAAACTCTCTACGTCGCTGGGCGCCTCCAAAAGCCGGTAACTGCTCAGTTCTCTCTCTGGAAATGCAGGGAATTGCAGGGCTGGAAAACGATCAGCTGGAGTTTGAACTTTATCTGTTAGGGATCTGTGCAGCAGTACTGCACAAATAATCTGTCCTGATTTAGGGGTGTAGCCCTAGAGGGATGATCTCTCAGAAAGGAGGTGAAATGTAGTTCTTAATGATGCTCTCTGTTATGTGGAGAAACACTCACCTTTAGGGGTTCTATTAATAATAGTTTTCTGCCTGGGGTAAATCTTGAATAACTGGACTCTATTAATGCCAAGTCCCTTTAATGTTAAATGTGTTATTTGCCTTTTATAACAGATTATAGGGGTGGCCAAAATTTAATGCAGATGAAGAATGGAAATCTTTAAAAGATGAGAGCTGCTTTGCTGTGCAGTTACTATCTGATTCGTAATTGAATGCACCATGGGTTCTGCACGTTGGTTTTTCTCCTCCATGTTTGGGTCATAAAAAATAGTCTTTGCTTCCCCCCTTGTGCCTGCCTCGATGTGCTTTCAGCAGATGGCAGCAGTGCTAAGGGAAAATTTGTTATGAGGGGAGGGGGAGAATTAGAGGAGAAATCTCTTCAAGTCTTGGAACAGGAGTTAATTATGCTTTTAACTAAAAAATTTGGAGTGAAAGTTTGAGTAGATTGTCTCAGACTGCTGGCTTTATCTCCAGAGACGTATTACAGCATGATCCAGGTTGGAGCAGCTGTTATCTTTGTAAAGAATGAAACTTAATACATTGAGGAAGATAACTGAAGGAGGAATTCTGGATGTCACATCCACAGTGAATAGTGCATAGCTATTTTCAGTGTGACTGCATTTGCTGCTGCTTTGATTTGTGGCATGGTACAGTGAATATAAGTTCTCTGTACTGTGAAAAAGCCTTCCTTAGCTTTGGTGCTCTTTCAGATTTACCCCAGGAATCAACATTCATGTTGTACCAGGGTGATAACTATTGCACTCTGACTTCCTGGGGGATTTCTAGCTCTCTGAAATGTTGAAAAATAGTTCATAAATGTTATCAGTGGTTCAGGCATTCAGATTTTGAAGCCTGGTGTATTATTTTCATTTGAAAAAAACCTGCTTTATTTTAGGGGGGATTTTTAGAAAAGGAGGTTGTTCCCTTTGCTTCTCTAAGGCAAAGCTGGGATCTTCCATGAGGAGGAATAGCATCTCTGCTGAGTTTCATGTTTTAAAAGGCTCTAACTGTGGTGTCCTTAACATGTCCATCACTTGCTGATGTTTCCATGCCAATCCTAAGGTATTGCAGTCACCTGTGTGACTGCTTGGGGTGCCACACATTTTTCTGTTCTGACTTCCCTTAGACTTCCGTGTAGCAGCAAGTTAGGAACATACATCCAAGTGAGTTGGTTGATGAGATTTGAGAAAAATCAAGGGGGGTACCTTTGTTCACAATGGCCAGTGGGTTTGAATTTTAAGGTGTTGTAGAGTAGGCAAGTATTAAAAAGCTGCCTTTTATAAGCAAGGCAGTATTGCTTTACCAGAACGCTTGAAAAAGACAAACTCACACCAAGCAGGAATTCCCAGGGGAGTTGTTTCTGAAAGTGCATAGTTACCCATCTCCTAAAACAGGCTGCCTTCATCTGCCTGGTGTTCCATAACAGTGTGTTTCTATCCTCAGTTCTTACCAAAGATCTGCCTTTTATTCCAGCATATTTCCATATCCTAGATGATTGCATTCTGGAGTTGGTTTTGAACAGTTTCAATGTTTCCTAAAAATGAACACTTTTTGTGGTAGGTAGAGGCACTCAAGTGATCTGTTCTTCATGGGTAAGTGCAGATCCCCTCGAGTTCACATTCTTCACAGGCAAAGTGCAGAGGTAAAGCCCTGCTTCTTCTAGGACAACTCCTGTCTGAGAAACTACTTGAAGCACTATAGGGGAGTCCTCTATTAAAAAAAAATTAAAGAGAATGAAGATGAATAACAAAACTTACCTCTGTCTGGTGTTCTGTTCTCTTTCAGTGTGACAATAGTCTTTTTTGTTATTGCAGTCATATATGAAGTATTTCTGTTGATGCGTTCATATTTCCTGTTCTGATTAATCTTAAATTTACCAATATGAGAAGGTGACTAGCTCTTCAGAGATTAGCTAATGTCTGTTGCATATAGCACTTCCAAACCTGCGAGTGAAAACAGCCTTTTCCAGCAGACTGTTAATTCTTGAAAACATGTTCCTCTCTCTCACATGGTGTAAACAGAAGGGGATACTCCAGTACTTACTGTACTGTACTAATAAGATCTAATCTTAAATTAATTTCTTACTCAATCCAGCATGAAAAATAAATAACATTTCTAGCTCCATCTTCAGTTGCGCTTTCCTGAAGTCTTGCTTCCAATGGCTCTGCTTTTCCAGGTGAAAATCCTGGCCCAGAATGAGAACAGCAAGCTGCAAGCTGCTCTTGTCAGCAACCTGAAGAGTGCAGTCACAGCAGCCTTCCTCATGTTGCCAGAGAGCTTCTCTGAAGAGGACCTTTACATGCAGATTGCAGGCCTCTCCTACTCTGGTGAGTCTGTGGGGTCTGAAGTGGCTGAGGAGAAGAGCTGTAGCTGGAGCTGTTGTACCACAGTTGGAGTCTCCTGTGTGATAAATCCTCTGCCTCCTTGCTTTGGGCCTGCACTGCTGCATGCACCAAAAATTCTGTCTGAAGGATGGGTTACATAACAGCTCCAAAACACTAACTGGGCTTATTCACAGGAAATAGGTGTAGATACATCAGCAAAGCTGCTTAAACCTGCTTGATTTATGAACAGCTAAGTGTGAGTGATTAGGTATGATGAAATAATTTGGGTTCTCTTCTGTTTGCATGGATTGTATTTTGGTGTAATGTTTCAAAACCTTGGGAAAAAAATTTTTCTTTCCGCTCAGTGCAGTGTTGAGTCATCTGATAGTCTGACTCATACCTTGTCATCTCTGAGTGTGCTGTGTTTATGGTTCTTATTTAGTTAACTTAAAGATCCAGATTATGAGTCTTTGATTTGCATTTAATGCTTCTGATTGGTACTTGTTGAGTTCCTTTATTTTAGTCATTAGTTAGGAAATTGGTAGGAAAAATATTGAAAAAACTACTGGAAATGGCTCTTCAGTATAAGATGTGATTGTTACAGTTTAACTCAGCATTGCTTTTAAAATGCTGACGTCCTTACTGAAATTACTATGAACGAGTTTGCTTGGAGTTGTGCTTAACACAGCACTTCCTTTGCTTATACAGAAATACAAGTTTGGCTTTTAAAGAAAGCACAGAGGGGTCTAAGCTGCAGCTTGGCTGTACTGAGGAGTGTTGCTGTTTTATGTAACACTTCTGAGCGCAGTTCAGATTGCAACTCACTTTCCAGAGCACTTCTTTTCTGAATTATTGCCTGTTTTAAGGCACCAGGAAGAGGGTGCTGACTACGGGATTGCCAGCTGTGGATGTTTGCTTCTTATCTGCCCACCTGAAACTTGCCCAGCACTGGGGCTGGATTCTTGGTGGGCACCAGTGACTGAGATACTTTCTTATATGCTCTTTGAAACAGTGTAATTAAACAAAAACCAATAAAAAGCTGAGACTGGCTGTGCTGTGTGAACAAAGCTGAAGCAATACAGCTCCCAGTTGGGAATGCACAAGGAAAAGGCTGCTTGTGGGTATTTATTTTGCTGCCATTTCGTTAAGTCTTTCAGAGGCTGTACTAGTAGACAAAATTGATTTTATGTGTTACTCTAATCAGTCTCCTTGGAGACTGCTGAGAAGAGTTGTTCATGCTTTAATTTAGAAAATGTTTATCCTTTATTTTTTTCTGCATTTTTTGAGAGCACTGAGTCAGTACCATTTATATGTGAAGTGTTTGTTTTGTGGCTTGGCATAAACTGAAATAAACTAAGGAAGGCTAGCAAGTTGCCACCTTTCAACAACATTTATCTCCTGAATGTGGGAAGTGGGAAAAGGAACCGATTCAGAATTTTGCTTGTTGGTACAAGCTACACTGAGCATCTAACTCCTGGCTGGAAACCCAGCAAGCAGCCAGGCTAGTACCTAACAGAGGGAGTGGAATGCTTTCATACAGCCTGACTGCCTTTTCACTTACTCTCTTTGAAACTTTTCAGTCATGTATCAGAAAAAGGAAGTGTAAAGGCCAGTCATGTAACAGTGGTGTTGAAAGGGATTTCTTTCTGAAACTGCTAACACAAAACACAGCTAAGAGGAAAGGGTGATCCAGTGATCTTACCATGAGTGCCATTAGCTGAACTCCAAGTACTGCCCTTGGAGTGCAGGAACAATGCAAATTATTTCCTCTCAGTTGGAAAATTTAAGCTTATTTGCCTGTGGATACAAAGTATGAGGACTGGGCAATTTGTTTAGTAATCTGTTGAGACTGAGGTATGGTTGCAAAGAATGTAACTGTTACTGCCACTTGACAGCTGGAATTGTTTTGTTGCCCAAGTGAAAATGTGGACACACAGGCTGATGACATTTTATCAGAGGCCACATAACAATATGTGCCTTCAAGGACATTTTTTCTGTGCTTGAAGGTATTTGAAAAGTTCTTTTTACTGCTAGGTGAACCTTATTGTGGATTATATAGGCATATATAATATTGGAGAATAGAGTTTTAAATGACAGCTCTGTACTATGTTGGTTTCTGTTATATTCTCCTTCTTTCTGGTTTTGGGTTTTTCCTAATGGCTTCACTCTCTCTTTTCCTGACTAGGTGATTTCAGAATGATAATAGGAGAAGACAAATCCAAAGTGCAGAACATAGTGAAACCCAACGTTGCCCATTTCCAGAAGCTGTACAGTAACATACTCCAGGACTGCCCTCAAGTGGTGTACAAGCACCATCTGGGAAGGCTAGAGGCAAGTGTTCTCCTTCAAAACAGCTTTAAACCAAGCAAGTGGAAGTGCTTTATCACACTGACAGAAGGCAGGAATTATGCTGTTCACCAAGGAGAGCAGTTGTAGTCTCTGTGCTTGCAGTTTGTTATGTTTTTGTTGTTTAGTTCTGCCACCAGAAGACTTGCCTTAAATGCCAGTCCCTGCATATGTAGGAACTACTGCTCATTTTCTCTGAGTATGGGCACAGAACTAGACCCCAGCAAGGCAACCAGAGCAGCTCATTGTAAAATGTGTGTTCTAATGACTTCCATATGGAAATAACAGGCTAGGAAGTGAGGAATAAACAGATGGTTTGTGTTAGAGAGATCAGGCTGTAACTCAGAGGTGCAACTTTCTGAAATCAAAAACTGCATCTCACAAAAAACCTCATCAAGTGCTAGCTATGACTGTCATCTGACTAAACCCAAGTGAAATTCTGGCATTAATACCCATATAAAACCATTTTTTCCTTAGTTTTTGGGGAATCCAGAATGACCAGTATCTCAAATTCCACCTTTCTGGTGTAACAGTGCCGTCAGGGGAGAGATGTCACAGTCAGTAGCAATTTTTCCTCTTGTAATCTGCATGTCCCTGTGTGAATATTCAGGTGTGATACGAACTTCATGGCGAAGTCACGAAGAGCACCAGTTGTCTCATGGACATGGCTGTCCCTCTATCCTCTAGCCTGGGTGATTTTCTCCCAGATCCCACCTTTTAGGATATGTCTTTGTTAGAAATTGATTTAACTACAGGCTTGAGCACAGTGAACAGTTTTACTGCAACATTTTGGGATGAAACATAAGCAAATCTATATTGCACTGCAGCTGTCTCTGTGTTTTCTTATTGCTTGGGAACAGTTTGGTGGAAGCAGTATTTAAATGAATTTGGGGAAGAATTAGTAATACTTCCTTCAAGAAAACCTCCCTGTTGTTTCACCTTTAAACAAATCCTGCTAGCATACTGCAAATTTATTGTTGGATAATAACTTTCTCCACAATCCCATAACAGTCATCAAGACTGCTTCAAATCAACAGCAAAATGAGGGCATTTAATCAACAAAGTGCTTTAATACTTTATTGCTCACACCTTCCTCTGGTTGCTGGCAGTCACTCCCCAGCCTGAGGTGGCTGACTGCTGTTGGGGGTGCAGTTAGCACAGAACAGAACCCCCTGCTCCAGGATACGCAGAACTACCAAGAAAATTCTTTCTTCAAAGGTCCCTCAGAACCAAGGGAAGGCAGACCCCAGCTCTGAGTTTTGGTTCAGGCACAGATTCCTCCCACACAATGCTCAGAGCTGCTCGCTGTCGGCTGCAGTTGTGGCTGACTCATCTGGAGATCATTTTCTCCACACTGACAAAAGGGAGTGGAGAGGGCAACCAGACTCCTGTCTGATGTCTCCGTGAAGTGTCTAAAACCTTGTGTGGGAGGAATGGAGCTCTTCAGATTTTCCTCCACTTTTGGAGAGCTCTGCCCCATCCTGCATTACATTTTGGAGAAATGTGTACAGGCCTGCATGTTGGTATCACTGTATTCAAAAAAGGGTCGTTGAATTGCTGATTTAGATGGGAAAATGTGGGATGAATGTTTTCTTCAAATTATACAAACCAGATGTGGTTTGGAGTTTAAAGCAGAGAAAATGGGTTTCAAACTGAACTTGAAATGTGTGTGTGTCTGCAGTTTGATTATATTCAGGCAGAAGAAACTCAGCTAAGTGGTCTTTGGGGAACTTTTTTTATGTTGTAGTGTACTTGTGTTTCCAGAGGAAATTGGATACAACAGAAATGATACAGTTTCAATGAAAACTTACTTGCAGACACAGCAAGATCATGTGTGTCTTCCTTTGAATAAAAACCCTTGCATGAGTCATTCTTCAGGTTGAGACCTGAGATACTGCATTTCCCTGTGCTTGGGAAATGGATCTAGGGAAATGGATTCTGAGAAATGGATTCTAGAGAAATGGATTCTAGAGAAATGGATTCTAGTGAAATGGATCTAGAGAAATGGATTCTAGAGAAATGGATTCTAGTGAAATGGATCTAGTGAAATGGATCAGGTTATGTGAGATATTTATCAGAGGTCAATTTCTGACTCCTTTGAAAAAAAAAGAGAACTGAATATTTTTCATGTCTTATTTTCATAACTTCCAGATTGATAAAAGTCCAGAAGGTCAATTTACACAACTTATGGCTTTGCCAAAGACTCTGCAACAAAAGATAACTGCTCTGGTAAACCCTCCTGGAAAGAACAGAGATGTGGAAGAAATTTTACTGCAAGTTGCCCATGACCCTGACTGTGGATTTGTGGTGCATCAGGGTAGGTCTGGACCAGTGTCTGTAATCTCCTTTAAGACATGATAGATACATAAATCTATTGTGTATGTTCTTCTGTTTCAGAAGGACGATTTAAAGAGAAGGGTGAAAAAATCCAGGAGATTAATCATGAAATACATTTCTAAGAGCTTGGGTTTGGGTTTGTTTGCAGACAGCTTATCTGAAATATTATCAGTAGCATTCGTAATGGTACAGGAAGATGTGTTGTGTTCTGGGTCCTGAAAGAGGCAGCATTTAGGGAATAGTGTGGCCTGCTTAGATCACCTAACTCTGATGCTTCAATCTTCAGGCAAAACTTCATCAAAATTTTAAGCTTTATATCCTCCCAGTCATACACTGCAAGGCTGAGGTCATTTTCTGACTTGCTGACATGACCCTTCCCAGTCATCGTGGTTAGCCCAGACATGTGAGCCCTGGCAGGGAACTCCAGCTTGGAGGGAAAAGGCTGAGGTGCTTCTCATCAGCACAACTGCTCTGAGGCAAGATTATGTCATAGGAGCAAGTTAAAGCTGATGCTGCAGACACCAGTGCTCTGGTACACTGCAGGAAAATGAAAAAGTTTAGTACTTGGTATCCTTTATGTATTTTAAGAGCTTGACACATTTTCTGTTCCAGGTAGCAAATTTTACAGGCTCCCCGAGCACAGCAAAAATTCCCTGGATGCCTGGGAGCCACCAGGCACTAACCACCTGCTGAGGGAGCTCTCAGACTGGTTTCTTTGGGGGAAATAAAGCTCCTGGGTGTTGCAGTTCTCCACAGACAGAGTGGGATGAACTGCACCTGGACGTGGAAGTGTCCAGCTTCTTTCGTGGCACCTTCTGTGCTGGGATAAAAACCTGGATAAAAGCTGGATCTGGGAGCAGGGGATGCAGTGTTTGAGCTGCACACAGAGCTCTGAGTCACCCCCTGAGCTCATTATACTGGTGGTTGTATTTCTGGAGCTCTGGCAGGCACAGCTGTGACTGCACAAGGAGCAGCAGGGCAGTATCAAACCTGGACAGATCTTCTCAGGCCCAGCAGTTTAAACTCTTAGGAGAACAAATCCAGATGCTCTTTCACTTTTGTGGCCAAAGGATTTTCCTAATTCACCAACCTGGGTAAAGGCCAGGCCGAGCCATTTGGGAATCCTACAAGACAAAGCTGATTACTCAAGCTGAACTGCATTGCCCCAAGATATTTTGCTACATAGATGTGATTTGTTCCTTTCTCTTCCCTATTCCTACCCCTCAAATGATTTTCCAGTGGAATATTATGTCCTTGCTTATCCATGGATTACCTAAGCTTTGTTCTTCATTATGGAAGTAGCTTTGAAGGACGGATTTAAAAATATTTGAAATTATATTCTACGGGTCAATGCAGAATGTGTCAGTTTGGAAGACTAGCTCTGAGACTGCTGTGTTCGTACATTTTTTCAAGTATTTAGTGATGTGAGTAGTTTTGTGCATATCACTGTGCTTTTATATATGGTAGAACAAATATAACTTAATAGTTCTGAAAAGAAAATCAAAGGTTTTATGTACTATTCTGTTAATACCTAAGAACCCCTGGACGATGAAAACTGAATGTGCCACAGTGCAAAGTGGTAAACAAGCCTTATCTCCAAAAGCTGGTAATTTAGAAAAGCCAGGCAAGCACTGCACAACAGAGGTGTCTCTGCTTGATCAGAGAAGTGCCAAATCCCAATTTCATGTTGAAGTAAACAGGGAGTATAATTTGTTCTGCTCTAGAATGTTAATTTACCAGCACTTAGATGAAACAACTGTGAATCCTTTGTGATTAATCATCTTAGTAGAGAACTGATGGGAACACTAAATAAATGGGTTTGATCAATTCCTACTGCTTGTTGTCTGTTTTAATATTGATCTGGGGTTTTTTTTCCTGTATGTTATATATAAAATAATATAGTTTAGAGAATACTTTTAATTAGTATGAAAAAGCAGAGCAAACCCAAATCTTCTCAGTGCATGTTTTACTTTCAGGCTAGCTTGATTGTATAACTGGAACAATATTTGACTTGTGCATGGTGGAGGGTAAAAAAAAAACCCACACAAGTGCTGAGATGGGTAACATCTGTGTGCTTTTCCCTCTGCAGGCATTTCAGGAATTGTGAGATCCTCCAGTATAGTGCAGAGTGTTAAAACCATCCTGACAGCTGGTAAGAATGTGTGTGATTTCTGTCAACATGGCCCTTCTGATTTCACAAAGGAAAAATGACAGGGCCCCAAGACTGTCTTGTTACAGAAGTTTAAAGAATAAACTTTTTGTATGTTTAATTAAAAGTCCCTGGAAAATAAAAACAACATTTAAAGCAGAGAGGCTTTATTATAAGTATTGCAAAATTATAAAATGCTGAAAGGGACTGGAGTCTGTGTCACTCTTAAATAAACAAACAAACCCCTCAACAACCCAAAAGTAAGAAAAAAGCAACTTCTGAGTTCAATTTAATTTTCTGTGCAGGCCAAATTTGGCTGATGGGCACGAGTTCTACAATTTCTGTATCAAAAAGGCTTAAAGTTGCTCAAATAAATTTCTGAACTCATTCATACCTATTCCCAATTCTTCCACTAAAGCAATGATGCTCAAACTTAGCCATTCCTGGGTGTAAAGGCTGTTATTCCTGCTGAATTCAAGTTATCCTGAGTGCCCTGTGTTAGTGCAGGAGTAGGAACAGAAAGAGTGAAATTGTGGATTATTTCTGCTCCCTTCCTGCCTGTTCTGATGGACAGGAGATCACCTCTGGGGCTCGTAGCTCCTCTTGTGTGTCGTGCAGTAAATCACTGACAGCTCCTCTTGGCACTGGGACTTTGGGGGGTCCTACTGCATCTTTGAGTAGCACTTGTAATTTTTATCGTGGTTTGTGCACCTGAAACCAGTTATTTGTGAAATGTCTCTATTTTCCTTTGTCTTAGCTGCTTTTTGCTTTATATGTAGTGGCTTTTTTCCCTTTGAAACAAACTGTGGTTTCCTTCTAATCAGTCAGTTATGTAGAGTTGTATTTAAAAACTATTTTCTACTAGAGGTTTTAGTGGTGAACATTTATTTTTATGATTTGATTCAGGTAGAGCAAAGCAATGTTGGTCCTTAACCTCCAGCATAAGCCAAATTTGAGCGAGGAGGCTTGGGGGAGTGGATTTTTCTTACTTTTTGCATAATTTAGTTTTTTGGGGTTTGTTTGTTTTTTTGTTTTTTTTTTTTCTTTTTAGATGTATTTCCACTCTTCTGCCAGAATCTGGCCAAACCCATCAGTGACAGAATTCAGGAGTGCAGTTTAACCCATCAGGATGTCACCTCAGCATTTTGAGGTGTGATGTTTGTGTGATCTGCCCTGGCAAAAACCTTTTGCCCTTTTAATTTTTTTTTTAAATATTTGTCTCCAAACACTTCTGATTGAGTTTATCCTAAATCTGTCAGTATCTTCTAGATTTTCTCCCAACCATGGTTTCTTAATTTAAAATGCATCCCTAGGGCAGCATTCCTGCTGCTGCCCTGGCTGTGCCAGCTCTTGGGGCTCTCCACGTTCACAGGATACAGAATTTACACAGAGAAAACAGGAATGTGGCTCCTGCATGGAAGTATTTGCTTGGCTCAGGCAAGGAATGTGTTTTACAGGGAAGTGTGGAGCTTGAAATTCAGTCCCTAAGGATGCTGTATTTCTTTCTTTATTCTTTATCCAAATCTTGTCTAACATTCAGTTCCCCTAAGACCAATTTTCACACTTTCTAGCAGAGACTTTAGGAAGAGTATAAGGCTCTGACCTTCTCCAGTGCTTATGTCAAGAGCAGTAGCTTAAAATAAAAGAATTCTGAAAGAAATTCATGAAATCTGTGGCTCCATTAAGTAAGCTCTGACTTTTTACTGCTGTTCCTAATGCCTGTACAAATACTTTGCTTGCAAAAGAAAGTTTTCCTTAGCTGGCCATCACTCTTTTTGAAGTGTTACAGGGGACACAATCTGTTTTCCTTAGCTGATTATTTTGTCTTACCAACACCAGCAAAGGTGAGATGCCTGCTCTGGTCCACAGCATGGCAGTGCAAGGTACAGCATTTCCAAATTCAATATTAAATCAGTAATAGCTGTGCTGGGATGCCATGCTGGGTATTAACATTACTGCCAAGGAGCACGAGCACAAGAAGGAATCTCAACCCATTTAAGAGTACTTTTTTCATCTTTCTCTGCCAATGTGGTTTTCAAGTCGAGCTCCAGCTCTGTGTTTTTGTTTGTTGTTAAATGCCCTATTTAGTTTTTGAAAATGTGCCTGTGTATTTCTTCGAGTCTGTGGTGAGCTTGCCTCTGTTTCCCATTAGAGATGGCACCAGGGTTTGAATTTGTTTTCCCACATAGCCAGAGTCTGCCTGGGCTTTGGGAACTCACTCTGCAGCTCTTATATTTAGCTCTTCTGAAGGGATGTGGATACTTCTTTAGCTTCTTTCTTCTTTATGTTTTACTCAAGGAATGCTGCAAGCCTTGAAGATTTTTCTATAAATACAGTCTTACAGATTAAATCATCAGTTGAAGCATTTGTTCGAGGTACTTTTAGTATCGAGATACTTCAAGTTAGCAGAAATGTTCTGAACAGCATTTGTTTTCAAGGATTCAGGGATTTTTTTTTAAAGAAACAGGCTTACATATTAAATACTCTGGTTTTGTGATAACTACTCTCTTCATCAGCTGCCTGAGCCGATACTGCAGGCCACTGGCTTCCCTGTAAATATCTGTACAAGGTTTGCATGACACACTACAAATACATAACTGTTTGCTCCACATGACAGCTCTTCAGCAGCACATGTCTCCCTTTTCAAAAGGAAATACAGGACACTGCAGCCAGGCAAATCTACCAGGAGACTTTGGGGGACTCACAGCCCAGTCGCTGCCTTACAGCAGCCTGTCATGACTTCAGCTCAACGTGGGTTAAGTAAAACCAGACACAAGCTGTGTTTACACTGAAACGCTGTGGGCTCGCTCCCATGTGCATCACGGCTTTGTTCTGTGTCCTCGAGTGGAAAAATCCAAAGGGGAGGTGGAACCACCAAGTCCCAGATTCAGAGCTGAAGCAGAAAGACATTTTCATGTGGTCCAAGTGCTTCAGATTCTGAGAGCGAGCCGTAATTACAACCATTAGCTTCTAGCGCAGCTGTGATCGATCGGCCCCAGGCTGTGGCCGGACAAACCCGTGCCGGGGCAGCGGGGCCGCTCGTTCCCTGCGGGGGATGGAGCCAGGGAGCAGAGAGAGGGGAGAAATCTGAACGGGGCAGAGCAGGTGGGCAGCTGGAGAAGCTCTTTTCTCGCAGGCTGTGCTGCAGCAGCTCTGCCACACGCGGGGCTGCACTTCCAGAAGTGCCTGGAATTCACTGGAATGGCAGAGCAGCTCCTCTGTCAGAGGGGCTGCATCTGCAGCTTGGGCATTGTCAAAGCCACATTTTAACGCTGTTAAGTTGGAATCACTTCTTTCATTTGTGCTGTGGCAGAGCTCAGCCTGGCCTTGTGCTGGAGCAGAAATTGTTGCTGTATGTGCAGTCTCCATGCAGAAATGTCAGGCACTTGAGGATTTACACGATTATTTACTTGTTACTTGAGATGCTGCAAAGAAAGCCTGTCATGACTTCATTAGTGTGCTTGCTTTTACAAAAACCTATTAAATATGGAAAAGTTGGAGCACACATATGGGATGCACATGGGTTCGTAAGTTCAGAATACACGTATGGATGATTTCTTACAAAAGGTGAAGTTGTGTTTATTTAAATTGTAGGTGGAGATGAGAAGTGCAGAACTGATTGTCTGCAGCCTATTTGTTATCAGGGGCTTCTTATTCTGCCACATTCCTTCAGAAATAAGAGTGTACACTTTTCCTTATTGCTGCCTACTCACTTGACTTCTTGCAGCTCGACTTTGAATGCATCTATCACTTAAAATATTTTACTTTTAAATGATTTCTTTCTTTTGCTTTTCCTTTCTTTTTTTTTTTTTTTTTGAGGTCTTTCCAAATCAAATATTATTATGCCTCAAAAAAATTTAAAAATCCAGTGCAGCTCATGGCTGAACTTGGGGTGTGTATTTTTAGTCAGTGTTATCAGGTGTTCAATTAAATAAACATAGGAAAGATTGTAGTGAGTATAATCTACTATACTTTTAATCTGTGCACGTGTCAAAAGTAAAGCTTTTTGTGCAGCATTAAAAACTTGCCTTTTCAGTCCTGAATTTGTCAGGGTGTGATTAGACTGTGCTGTAATCTGAACAGTCGCTCCGTGTGTTATGTTGGGGTTTTTATTTGTTTGTTTTGGGGTGATTTTTTAAACAAAAAAGGAAAAGCAAGGAGCTGCACTGGCTGGGATCTCCGAACCCCCCTGGAATGCCCAGACTAACAGTGTTTTGTTTTTAAATGTACAAATACTCAATGACTAAACCCAGCAAAAGGCTGCGGGTTTTTTACTCTGGGTCTGTGAGAGAAGTCTCATCTCTGGTAGAACTTCAGAAATTGTTTATCTCCAAGAATACATTTTACAAATTGTGTGGGGGTCATCCTCAGTCCCATCGTGTCTAAAACTCCTCAGTGCTTGGAGGCAACGAGTGCTGCTGGACCTCTGAAAACTGAGATGAGTGCCTTTATTGTGTGCCAAGTGCAATGGCATGGCATTTACCAGAATTCTGTTCTATTTTCTCTGCTTTGATAGCGTTAAAAGTATTTTTGGTGTCATTATTTACTGTGTTATGACTGTGACAGGAAGGTTATTTGCATGTCTGCCTGCTGGATTATGCTGTCATTCCCCCAGGGAAAGACTTCATTTGATGTACTAAGCATCTTCTGAGTCAGCCTTGCTAAATGTTGATATTTTTCCTCTTCTTTTTCTTTTTCAGGGGCAAAGAAATCTGTAGCTTACAGTATGAAGAAATTATATAAGATGACAAAGGGAGGGTTAAAGAAGTCACCTTGAGTCTTTACATATTGTGTATGGGTAAATAAATGGTACTTTTTTTCTAAATGTTTTGCAGATGTGACTTTGCATGCTTGAGAAGATTACAGGGTATTTAAGAAGTCTGTTCTGATGATTTACATGCTCAATTTTCCTAATGAAATAGGAACTTTTTTAATGGGAGGTTTGCTGGCAATAGGGCAAAGGAATTATACTCTGTAAATACTGTAAAGAATTTTGCTGTATATTAGAGCTTGAGTTTTGAAGAACCCTAAGTAAAAAGAATTGATTGTACAGATGGATTGAAACCCAAAGTCACTCATTTTCTATGCGTTGTTAGCTTTACTTCCCAAAAAACCCTCAGAGTCTCTTTCAAAATCATCAGTGTCCCAAATTTAGTCCTTTCAGGGATTTCCAGAGCTGGGGAATCCATAGATTTGGAAGCAGATATGGAACTGTCCTGTGACATTCCTGCACTGCCAAGTTCATCCTTAGGATTCCTCCGAGGCTGCTCCCTGGCTGCTTCTGCAGGGCAGACCTCGTGAACAGGAAATTATTTCTCATATCCTGAATCCCAAAAACTGCCCCAGCGTGGGACAGGGAAGCGAGCAGCTTGGCAGGTGTCAGATCCTTTGATAAGGATATTTAATAGTATTAATAAATAAGGATATTTAATAATAATAACATTGTGTGTTCCTCTCGTGAGGCTGAGATGAAAAGTGCCCAACTCGTGGGCATTGTCACAGGGGCCAGAGCTGGAAGGAAAAGCAGAATTCCATGGATCTGCTTGGCAGACTTAGGAAACAGGGGTTGTTTGGCAGAAGATTCTATCAAAACACTTGAAAATTGGGAATATTATGAACAAAAGCACTTATTTTTTAATTCTTTGATTATTTTTTCCCCTAAAAATGCTGCCCACAAAGATGAAACTTGCACTCCCTTTGAATTAGCTAAACTAAAGAAAACTGGAATTTCACATGACTTGTTACTTCAATCCTGCCACGAAAGAATGGGCAGTACTGGCAGTATCCATGTCTGGTGCAATAAATTGGGAGGGTTTTTTATAAACAGAGTATTTTTCACACTGACTCAGGTGGGTTTGCTAATTTGGGACATTTTCCTTATTAGAAATAAATTTAGCCAAGCTTTCGTTTTACTTGTGAGAATGTCAATGATAAAAATAATTTCATGGTAAAAAATGGAAATAAAATGTATCTTTCCTGATCAGCATGTTTGGTTTTTTTCTTGTGTATTATGTGATTAGCAGGACCATCCCTCAAGGTATGTTTAATTTAGTGATCTCACTTTAAAAAGTAAATTATTGCAATGAAATTGTCTGTTGTTGAAATTGTCTCCCTTTTTCCAGGGAGAAATTCATAGCACAAATTTAATAGAAACAATAGAAAATCCATTGTTGTGTGTAATAGGACTCATGCAGGCTTGCTTTAATCACAGGGAAGTTTTAAATATGGATTATTTTAAATATTTGAGTTTGAAATTTTAATCCAGACTCAGGAAATAATTACTGTGAAATAGGAATTAAATCACTGGGAAACATTCTAAGGTCAGAGGCAGATTCCTAACACTTTGCATTATCCATTAGTGATAGAAAGTGTAAAACAAATCCCCTCAAATGCCCCTGTGCTGATGGCAGAAGGCTGCCTAACCTTTTTATGGGGACAAAGAATGTTTGTATGGCCCTGGCATTCCCTGTCCCTGTTAGCAAGAGGCCCAAGTCCCCCATTTGAAAAGTTTATATTATAAAAACTGGAACTAAGGGGGATTTAAGCCACTTAAATAAACTCAGCCTTGGGCTTTGGCTGGATTTTTTGCTTGCATGAAGAGGTTCCTTTCTAGATAATCCAGAAGTCTTTAATGCATAATTGTGAGGTGGGTAGGGTGTATTAACCCCCTGTGTGCTGAGGACTTGGAGAAGCCACGCCAGCTTTTACCTTGCAGCATAAGCTCCATAAAAACAATGTGAAATCAGGTGTTGACTTGCTCAGTGGGAAGGTTAAGAACAGAAAATAGTGATCCCAGTGGTAGAAACACACCCTGAGAGATCCAAAGCTCTTGGGCAAATGAAAGGATTGAGGATGGAGCCCTGACCTGGATGGAAGAACATTAGAGGGCAGTGCCAAATCAGTCTGCAGTGAGAATGAGCTGGCCCCGCTCCCACAGTGGAACACCAATCTCCATCCTGCACCTCGCCAGCTGAGCGTTTATCCCAGAAATAATGTTCTTGTGGGGGGAAAAAAAAAAAGGAGAGTAATGTACTGTTTAGCAGCTAATTAAGCATTTTTCTGTGCAGCAGATGCCGTGTGGAGGCAGGCCCTGCCCACCTCGGAGCTGTTTGTCACTGTCCCTCTGCCACCTGCTCAGGTGTGGCTTCACTGCACTTCCCTGTAACCTGAGCCGGCCGTGTGTGTCTTGTGTTGCTGGATACCCACTGCGAGGCTGGATTTGGCTCTGTGAACTCTGTGTACAGCAATATAAGGGGTCGTTTCTTGCTCTGAGGAGAGAGTTTTGCAAATCCCAGCTTGATAGTTCCTAGTTCCCTCCATCTGTTGGTGCACTGCCAGTATCCAAGTCTGTGCACTAAATCTTGGGGAGATGTAAAAAAGTCCTTCCTCCTCGTCCACATAGGCTGAAAACTGGATTCTGCTCTGTAAATCATTTATCTTGTGCTTTTTAAAGAGTGGCCTACCTTTCCCCTTGGGGCCACTGGTCTTGGATGTATTTATTTTTCTGGCAGAGAGCCACGAATGAATCATAGCCCTGAGCAGCTTGCTCTGAACTCCTCGCGATTGTTAGGAGAATACCCGGGGCAGTTGTTACAGAGCTTTGCTATGTAAAACTTTTAAGAGAAGAGAGATTGATTTCAGCCTTGTTAGCTGCTTTTGAAGTTCCCCACCAGTATGTGGAAATGATTTCTTCTGGTCGTGCAGCTGTGATCCACTAAAAGAAGTGGGATTGTTGCAGGGGAAGTTGGTACATGGGAATATGTTGCTGCCTCTTTGTCCTAATGAGGTGTGTTTGTTCTTTCACAAAAGAAAAGTCACTTCAGCCTTCCATTCCATTTGTAACTTTCCTGTTTGTACCTTCCTGCTCCATTTCCATGCTGCTTTATTGTTTCTCTTCTTGACTTAATTCTCGAGTCTTTCACTCTGTTCCTCAGACATCCCTCTTTTCTGGCTTGGCTGTTCCACCATGGATATTGTTTCATGCTCCCTCCCCCTTTTTCCTGTGTAACAGAGCTTTCATTAAAGGCAACCAGGCAGATGATTTATTTCTGATGTCTTAAAAGGCTTCTTTGTAATGAAGAGCCTGGACCCAATCAAACCCCTGAGGGTTTGTGTAGGTGAGTCAGCAGCATGGGCCTCTGACATGCACAGTGCCAGTGGGGTGTGGAACAGCCTCGTGCTGCAGAGGGAATGAACTGGATGACACAGGAAGAAGGGGAAATCAGAATTTGACTGGATACACAATCATTTGGCTGCTCCTAAACTCGGTGTGGGGAGGGCACAAAGCTGAACCACCCAGGCTGCTGACCTCCACCAGCACACGTGGCGTGTTCCTCACAGCTTGCACATTTCCCCTTGTTCCAAGTGTTGGAGCAGGGAGTTTCTCCAGGTGCCTGGCTGTGGGACCCTTCCAATTCCACCTACATCTCTAAGTCCAGAGCCCGTATTTCTCACCTGTGCTTCCCTGAGGCTTCTCTTGACATTCTGTTGACCTTCACTGTCAGCACATTGGAGTAGCAGCTGCAACCTGAGCACGAAGAAGGTGCCCATAGGCAGCAGAGAGCTGAGCAAGCGGGATCCCTTCCTGGCAGAAATACTTCACAGCATCCCAGAGCTTCCTGATGTTTGCACCACGCAGAATCTGGGCCAGAACTGGGGAAGTCAGGGTGGACAGAGAGGCCAGCATTCCTGGGTGGCTGAGGGAACTGAGCCTTGTTCTTCACACGGAGGTGCTGATGAGAGAGCCTGTTCTGACCTGGGAAACTGCAGAACAAACACGGCCCTTGGTGAGTGTCCAGTGCAGGGGGATCCAAGCAGGCTTGTGACTCATGCCTTTTCCCAGCAATTATTTTAAAAATAGAATTGAAGTTGAAATATGCTTTGGAAGTCAGAATATCAGGTCAGCGTGTGTCTGACAGCTTTTCACGGGTAAGATGTGGAGAGAGGACAAAGTATTCTTCATTTTCAAAGTCACTCTGCTGGCCACATAGTCCGGGTAGAAAATGAATTTTCTTTGTATTCTCCACTGCAGGAAAAGGAGAGATTACCTCTACACAGCTATTTTCTGGTGTGTTTTTTGTCCGAGCCAACAGCTGCTCTGTCACTTCTGATACTGTGGTTTCATAAGTTTTGCACTGACCTTCTTTACCTGTTTTTCTAGATAAAAATCTCCACCACAGTTGCTAACTGATCCTGGCCTTAATGACTGCCTTAGGGAGAGGCACTAATCACTTTTCTCCTGCGTGTTTTAACCTCTTACTCAGCCTGCTTCCATCAGAAATGTTTAGAAATGGGTTAAAGTTTTAATACATGAACAGGAAGCTTCAGGCTGTACGTTCTGGAATTATTCATGCAAACTCCAAATATTTTAGTTATATCTTTGGACTAAGAACTTCCATGTCATTTTTGCCTTCATAATCTGGCATTCTGCCAAATCCTTTCCCGTAGTGGTGGGGACTATTTGGATGGTTGTACACATTTTTTTCTGAGAAATGGAAAGTCTTGCAGCTGCAAAGACAACACTCTGATCTGCCTGAAAAATCCGTGCAAGTGTGGTGGGTATAGAGGCTTCTTCCTGGTTTTAGAATGGAATAAATTTGATTTTTAGGAATTTGCAGCCACAAAAAAAGCGAAACAAACAAAAAACTGATCATAACACTCTGTGTTTTGGTTCCTCCACTTCCCTTTGTTGTACTGTGAGACCTTTGAAAGCCTTGAACCTGATGTTTAAGATACCTCCCCTACTCAATTAAATAAGCCAAATAAATAGTAAAACATCTCTTTATTGAATTAATTTGTATTACTTCTCTACGTGGGATCTATTTAGCTCCATGGTGGACGTGGTAAATTTGAAAGGCTGTGTTCCCACACGGTGATTATTTGCTTCATCTCTGCCTCCTGCCAAAGTTTCTCCAAACCTCCTATTTTAAAATCCATAGTGAAGCACGAGAGGGGAGCATTCAGCGGGGTTTTTTTGGTTTTGTTTGTGGTTTAGGTTTTTTCTTTAACATTGCCATCCTCAAGTTGCCTTTCTCCCAGCAGTGGTGAGATGCCTGGCTCACTCCCTGCACAAGAGTGAGAGCCAAGAAGTTTGTACCTTCCTGGGATGCTCCAAGAGGTGCTGCAGGAGAGGGGCTGGGCTGACACAGAGCAGTGCCTGCCTCACGATGCTGCTTTGGCTTTACAGCCTGGGGCAAAGCTTTTAAACACCAAATTATTTGCACAAGAAATTCTAGACAATCTCTTTTTTGTTTTTTCCTCTCTTTTTCTTTCCCCTCGCTGCCTCCCAGGTCTGCTGTTGGGTCATGGACAGTGGGATCGTGCTCGTTCTGCACCCCCTGCTCACCCTGTCCCTGCCGAGGAGGAGGCTCAGTCAGCAGCACTTGGGCAGTTTGGGGGTGAGTGTTGTCCTGGTTTTTGCTTAAGCCTTCTGTTTTTAACCTTGGAGTCAGATTCTTTTCACACAGTTTCATGTAAATAATGGCCAGTGTTTACTTAACGGTATTTTCTGTTTTTCATTCCTTTTGTAATATGACAACTTTAATGACCACCTTTCTTCTCCAGTGGAATTGAGAAGGAAGTGACATGCTCTCCAATCCCTTGTGGAGTTGGGACGTGTATAAGAATGAGATAATGTAAATAAATCCATTCCATTTTCCTCCTTTCTGTTGAACCTGGCAGGTGTAAGAGCGTCTTTATTGTGTCTCCCTGGACACAGGTGAGTTCCCTGCAGAGAGCAGCAGATGGTGAAAGGCACCACTGCACTTGCAATTCTGACAGCGTTTTAAAGTGCATTGTATTGAAGGGTTGCACTTGCACGGCTGCTTTTAAAGTAAAGATCTGGTTTATTTTGTGTTATTTTTTTGTTGTTTAAAGAACGTCTCCTCTGTCGTTTGTCCAGTTTATCTGTGACTAATTTTAGCAGGATTCTCTTTCCAGTAAAGAATTGAAAATTGGTGTGCTATTTATATTAGAGAATCATGTATTATAGAATGTATTACAGGATAATTTAGGTTGGAAGAGCCCTCCNCTGCACAAGAGTGAGAGCCAAGAAGTTTGTACCTTCCTGGGATGCTCCAAGAGGTGCTGCAGGAGAGGGGCTGGGCTGACAGCGAGCAGTGCCTGCCTCACGATGCTGCTTTGGCTTTACAGCCTGGGGCAAAGCTTTTAAACACCAAATTATTTGCACAAGAAATTCTAGACAATCTCTTTTTTGTTTTTTCCTCTCTTTTTCTTTCCCCTCGCTGCCTCCCAGGTCTGCTGTTGGGTCATGGACAGTGGGATCGTGCTCGTTCTGCACCCCCTGCTCACCCTGTCCCTGCCGAGGAGGAGGCTCAGTCAGCAGCACTTGGGCAGTTTGGGGGTGAGTGTTGTCCTGGTTTTTGCTAAAGCCTTCTGTTTTTAACCTTGGAGTCAGATTCTTTTCACACAGTTTCATGTAAATAATGGCCAGTGTTTACTTAACGGTATTTTCTGTTTTTCATTCCTTTTGTAATATGACAACTTTAATGACCACCTTTCTTCTCCAGTGGAATTGAGAAGGAAGTGACATGCTCTCCAATCCCTTGTGGAGTTGGGACGTGTATAAGAATGAGATAATGTAAATAAATCCATTCCATTTTCCTCCTTTCTGTTGAACCTGGCAGGTGTAAGAGCGTCTTTATTGTGTCTCCCTGGACACAGGTGAGTTCCCTGCAGAGAGCAGCAGATGGTGAAAGGCACCACTGCACTTGCAATTCTGACAGCGTTTTAAAGTGCATTGTATTGAAGGGTTGCACTTGCACGGCTGCTTTTAAAGTAAAGATCTGGTTTATTTTGTGTTATTTTTTTGTTGTTTAAAGAACGTCTCCTCTGTCGTTTGTCCAGTTTATCTGTGACTAATTTTAGCAGGATTCTCTTTCCAGTAAAGAATTGAAAATTGGTGTGCTATTTATATTAGAGAATCATGTATTATAGAATGTATTACAGGATAATTTAGGTTGGAAGAGCCCTCCCATCCCCACCTCATCCCCAGCCCAGAGCTCTGAGTGCCACCTCCAGAAATTCCTTGGACACCTCCAGGGATGGGCACTCCAAACCTCCCTGGGCAGTTCCAAGGCCTGAGCACCTTTTCCATGGGGAAATTCCTGCTGCTGTCCACCCTGAGCCTCCCCTGGCAGAGCCTGAGGCCATTTCCCCTTGTCCTGTCCCTGTTCCTGGGAGCAGAGCCCAGCCTGGTGGCTGAAGAACCTTTTTCTTACAGCCTGCAAAGGGATGTAAATGATGGAGCTTACCACGAATTGTGGAAGCTCTGAAAATAATTTTGCATCTCGAGCTGCAGCCTGTTTGTGATTTTAATGATCCCACTTGGACTGAAGTTCATCTGGTCCTGTGTGAGAGGTAGGATCCAAATCAAACAGGGAGTTAAATCTATTATATGTTAAATCTATTATATGGATGTTTACTGCACAAGAAAAAAGTGCTCAATAAAGAGGTTGCCCTGAATATTCACCTTCAGCCGTGGATCACTGCCTATACTGACCCTCCCTTTACACTAAATTTGCCATTTGGAGTTTTGCTGTGAACCATTTGTGGTCTTCTTATCATCATTTATCAAAACTTTAACAAATTAAAACAAGTGGCTCGTGGCCAGGGGTTGATTTTAATTTGTTAATCTGACACTCCTTTCGTGTTTAATTTTTTTTTCAGCTATCTTGTCTGTCTTCATCTTATGGGAACCTCCATGGGGTGAAATCTTTTCTAGAACAAAGCAAGCAAAAAGAACCTGTGGTTAAATGTGGTGAAGGAGCAGAGTTCGTGGTGTTCATGGCTCTGTTGGAGTCTGAAAGCATCTCATTGTTTGCTTGAAGATTGTGCTGCTGTTCTGACCCTGCTCCAACTGAAATTACTCCGTCTCTTTTCATCTTCCTGGGGATGGTGGGGCAGACAATTATGAAGAGGACAAGCTTTGTCTTGAAGCAGGTAATAAATAACCATCCCCATCAACTTCCAGTTTGGATCAACTCGTCTGGCTGGAATTACTGCAATTTAACACATTTGGGGCGTAATGAAAGAACAAACTATCTTCGAGAAAATTTAAATCCTACCTGGTTTGAATTCTGGGTGTGTTCTTGTGCAAGGCAGCTTTGAGCTGCAGTGTGGATGAAGGTGGATTTTTGCAAGGAAGAGTTTTAGATTCAGAGCTTAGGAGTGTTAACATTGCTGAAAAGGTGTTTGCTTCTGAGGCCACGTAATCTGTGGGTGATAGGACGTGCTTCGAGGTTGATTTTAAAAGCTGCTGTCATTTGGGGTAAAATGAAGCTGTTTCACTCAAAGAAGGTGTGGATGGATGGAAGCCCGCGTTGTAATTGGCCTGACAGAGATGGCAAAGCACTGCCATGCCTTATTAAACCTGCTGCAAATAATGGGGTTTGTGATGGCTTTGAGAAAGGTGTTTGCTTTTGGCACCAACTTCATCAGCTTTGTGCAGAGTTTGCTACACTCTGGGCTTCCCTGCAGACTCCAGGGGATTTCAGGCATTCCTGGCTGCTGGGAAAGAAGTATCTGTGTTGGGAAAAACAAAATGGGATGGCAGGAAGAAACTCTTGTTATAGTGGAAATGCTTTGTCTTCTTGGTTGGTCATGGAACAGAGGCCAGGCTTCATTTCAATAATAATAATAACAGGATTAATGGTTGAGTAGGGTCTGTAGGACTCGGCCATGGGATCTCCCTGCAGACTGCAACTGCATTTGCAAGAATATGAGGTTTTCCCTCTCTGGTTTCAGGACCTTTCCTGCCTCTATACTGAAAAAAAACCCCAAAAAGTCTTAAAACGTTGTCCTGAGGCAGCCACAATCCCAGCTCCCTCACGCAGGGGTTAAACCTTCTGGTGCACTGCCCACACTGTGTGGAGAATGTGATTAATTTTTGGTGATTAGTATCCATTTGGGACTGGAGCAGCAGCTGCAGCCTGTCCCAGGAGCTGCAGCATGCCTGGGGTGCCCTACCTGGGTGCTGAGGCACTTTTTTGTTCTAGTTCAGCTACAAACCCTCAGCAATCTTGCTCAGCTTGGGGATTCCAGCAGAATAATTTTTTTCCTGGTATCAGAGTCAGCAAAGAGCCTTTGATGCCATTGAATTAGAACATTTGTGCCAAATGAAAACCAAATCTTCACACCGAGCACAACAAAATGCAGCTCATCACCCAAGACTGGTCTTGCTTTCCTGCTCTGGGAGCTTGCCTGGTGAGCAGCACGTGTTGAGTTCAGCAGCTCCAACAAGGGTTCCTTATGCTGTGTTAGGATTGGTTTTCCAGGATTTCCAGCGTTTGACAACTTGCACTTCATGGTTTTGGTTTTCCCAGCGGTTGACACCTCACTGCAGTGGGAAGTCTGTGGGTAGGGGAATGCTGGGGGTCACTGTTCCCAGCCAGCTGATGTTGCTCAGGCTCCTTAGATGTTTAATAAATATCCTGTTCTAAAACTTCTGCTGGGAGCTGTAACAGCAGCGCCAAAGGATCAAAAGCTGTTTTGACCTCTCCTTTCTCAAGCTCCTCCTCATCCCAGGAGCTCTGTCTGGTTAAACAAAGAAACCCTTCCCACCTCTTCCCTCCAGCAGTTATAAACAGGAGTGGCAGACTTTTTCCTCAGAGATACATATTTAAAAGTCTTGTAATAAATCTGCAGCAATTAATTCTTGTGATATGTACCAATGTCTAGTTCAGATCTTTTCTCAGGGCCTGTGGTTTTGTTTTCCATATTTCATGGTATTTTTCTTGTCCAGTATCTTGTTTTCTCAAACAAGTTTTACATTACTATTTTGACTACTTTCTTCTCCAGTATTAGATCACCAAACTCCTCTTCTTGCTTGCTGCTAATGAAAATAATAGCTAGTAGTCTATTAATACAATATCAATTTTTAAAAAATGTAAATATTACCTTATATTGCTACAGGTGTCATAGATGAGGGTCTTGCAACATGTATGAAGTTATGTTCATGGTTGTTCTGACACTGCATGCATTTCATTCTTTTAACCAACCGAAATGTTCCTATTAGATATACTGAGAGTCTGGAGGCTAAATCTGGATTTAATTTAGGCTTGGAATGTGCTTTTGGCTAGCTTTTGGTGGCCCGGAGATCTCATGACCTGTCCTTGTGAGGATATGAAAATACTTCAGTGTCAGCTATTCTTGCCTGATTTTGATGGACTTTTAAATGGGAACTGGCCAGCGCAGAGCCTTCATGGGCTCTGGATCTTTCAAGGAATCCAAGCTCAGGGTGTGTGGGTTCATCCCCGGCCGTTCCCTGCCCTGCACCTCCCACACCGCCTGGCTCGGCTGCTGCTTCGGCTGCACCCCTGGCTGCGGGTGGGAGCCGTGCTCCCTCCACCATTTCATGCAGAAATCCCAGTTCCAGCGTGTGAAATAAACCCTGCTGTGCCTTGGTGCTTCTCTTCCTTGAGCAAACCCAGACAGGTGTGGTGCCTTCTCTGTACCTGTGCATTTATTGTCTCTGTGTGTGTCTGTCGCAGCGAGGGAGGAGGAGCTGGGCGGGAGAAGTGCCACGAGCAGAATCCCACGGCGACGCTCTCTGTATCTGCTGCCCTGTGCTCTTTTTGGGTTCCACCACAAATCTGCAACCCTAAAGCTCTTGGTGGCGCTCAGGTTGATTTATTGTCCCTTTCTTTCCCTTTGCAATGCACTCCAAGAGCCGCCCGAGGCAACCTCCGATCCTTGTCAGGACAAAACGCACCATTCTGGGACCTGTTTGGTGACGACTGACGTTCAGTGCGGACACCAGAAAATCAGCGCACCACTTTCCCATATCTCCTCTTGCTCTGGAATTAATTTCTGCAAGCCCATTGCTGCGAACAGCATTCCCAGATTCTCCAGGGCGCCTTGGAGAAACCTTGGCTTGGCTTGCTCTTCCAGACGCGCAAGCTCGATTTGATAACACTGCCAAAAACAGGCAGCGTGCTTCAGCACGACCTGCTCCTAAATCGCCGGAGCCTTGGGCACGGCACCCTCGGAACGAGCGCTGCCGTGGGAACGCCCGAGGCTGTCGGCAGGGCCGGGATGCTGGCAGCAGGTGCGATCCTTCTCCCAGCCCGGGCTGCGGGGCCGGGGTCGCTCCGAGCGCTCCGAGGTGGTGCGGCGGGGCCGGGGTCACTCCGAGCGCTCCGAGGTGGTGCGGCGGGGCCGGGGTC
>VYXC01009332.1:46513-60194 GCA_013397175.1 Platysteira castanea
GGAGGGACCCGCTCCGCCGAGCCCCGGGGAGGGACCCGCTCGGCCGAGCCCCCGAGAGGGACCCGCTCCGCCGAGCCCCGCGGAGGGACCCGCTCCGCCGAGCCCCCGGGGAGGGACCCGCTCCGCCGAGCCCAGGTGGGATCCGCTCCGCCGGCTGCAGCCGCGGGGTCACGGCCAGCGGGACCCGGAGGGATTGCCCTGGCAGGAGCCGGGGCATCCCCAGCACCGGGACGCTCCTGCCGTGCGCAGCTCGCAGCCGAGATCCTGCCCAGCGTGTTCTTCCTGCAGGGAAAATCCCCGGCGCCGTATCGGTAGCGGAGGTGAAACCTTCTAGAAGGCGTCCCAAGGGCGCTGTGAAGGCTTTTGGCGCTGCATCTTCTGCGTTCCGTGTGCGGAGATTTTTTATTTCGTCGCTGGCAGTGCGGGGTCGGGCTGGCTGCGTGTTCCCCAGATGTGATCAGCACTAATTAATTCCCTGAGTTAAGCTGTCTGCACGCCTTTTCTGAGGGTGGATGAATGGGAATTTAACACCCGTTTCCACTGGCACTGGAGAATCCATAAAGCCAGCTCACTTCCCTTCTGCTGTGTTGGTGCTTCAGGATTATCAGGAGCAAGAAATAATGGACATCTTTTAAATTAAACCAAAGAGGGCTTGGCTGATCAAGAGTTCCAGAATTTCTCCTGCAGAGTAATTTCTCTGATTAGATTTTCTCTGACTTTAGAACAGAGAGTTGTTCCAAGAGCATTCCTCACAGAGAAACAAACTGCAAGCTGGGAAACTTGAGTGAAACTTTGCAGGCAGTGATACTGAGAACCCTTGGATCCAAAACTCTATAAAATTGGGCAGCAATAGCCCTCTCCTGCCTTAATAATAAACTTTTTAAAGGCTCTTCTTCAGACTTTAAAGCCTTTATTTGTATTTTCCTATCTGTGAACTTGAGAGGAGATTTCTGATGCGGAATGCGTTTGGCTTAAATTCTCTACATCTCTTCTTATTGGTGCACAGTTATAATCTCAATATTCGGGATCAGGCTGTGAGGCTTTTTGGGCTCAGCTGAAAGAACTACTTTGATTCACAAGAAATAGATCTGACCCGTTAGACTCTGGGTAGAATTTGGGCCTGCCTGCTGTACATTTGCATTTTCTTATTTAAATGACTGGGCTGGGACAGTTGCTGCTGAATCCCCAGCACGCCGTGGGGAGCAGGGATGAGGTGTTTTGGTGCAGGATGTTCCTCCTCTGCTCAGGACCCCCTCTGTGGGATAGGGCTCAGCTTTTACACCCACCCTGGAGCAGGAACTGGACCAGAGCTGAAGGGACGAGCACCCAGGAGTGCTGCTGAGAGGGGCAGGTCTGACAGCCTGGTGTAAAACAAGCCTGGCAGCTAAAATAGGATAGAAAATGTTTGTACAGACCTTTGGGGCATGTTAATTAAGCACATTCACATCATAAACCATCAGTTTCTGATTTACATGAGGAGCTTTGCTAACCTTCTCAGCTGCTCCCCACTGCAGTGCTGAACTGGTTGGTTTCCAGAGACACCTGGAAGTTTTTCTGTTGGAAAAGGGAGCTTTGGTTCAGTTCTCTTCACTGTGGTCAAACGTTTCATAACGTGCTTGCAGCAGGTTGTGTCACTTTTAGGATGCTCTGGGTGATCTTGTGGGTACAAGACAAGGTCAGCTTGGGCTTTCCCACCTTAAATTTCTCAGCTTTGTTAGCTTTCAGTTCAAATAGCATTACTAATGGCTTTCTTCTGAAAGTGTTGCCTTGTTAGGGGGGATTTGTGTAACAAGACAACAAAAAGAATAAGGTAAAATACCAAAGGTCTGCTTTAAGCTTGTAATTTTCTGTGTGATGAGTTAAATCGTTGTTTCTGTTTGAGGGTTTGCCTGTTCAAACACATTTTCCACATGCATAACAAGCATGGCTTTAAAAACCCCCAAAGTAGGGGATAAATGCATTAAAAAAAAAAAAAAGAAAAGAAAAAAGTGGTATTTAACCAAATAACCTGAGCTTACTCCCAAGACTGAGTGGTAAATGCAGAGGATGATTAGGGTTGCTTGGTAATCATAATCTAAAGTGAGCACTTTTGCATTTTAGCATTTCGCATTTTAGCATTTCACATTTTAACATTTCACACGGGTACCTCAACACAGGATTTTTCTGTCCACAAGCAGAAGCTCTGTTCTAAGCATAGCTGAAGAAATTTAAACGTATTGTGACTATCTGAGAAAATTATTGATTACGATGTCGTTATCATTATTCTCATTCATGGGGCAAAAATGCTTTGCTCTTTCCTATCATAAAGAACAAACTATATTCATCTATTTGCATCAAACTTCTGCTTTATCTTCCTTGCCTGTGTGGACTGGCTGATTGTGCTGATCAGTTGTGCCTGCATTTCCTCTTCGGTTTCACTTTCTTCCATTGAAATCAGCAGTTTGTCTCTCTCTGGGCACTTCTGGGGATGGATTTGGGCAGTTCTGTGCCTGTCTCCCCAGGTGCGAGCTGCTTTTGACCCATTTGACCCCTCTTTCCAATTTATCTTGTTTCTCTGTGCTTGTGCTTATCTACACTTCAGTCTTGATGGTTTCTGAGTGCCTTGTCATTCCTGAATCACTTTTTCATTGTTCTAATGGGCTTTGTTTATTAATCCTCCTCTTCTCCCTCCAACCTTATGGGATTTAATTTAAGTACCAGGCTTTTCAGTCCATCCTGGAAGGGTTCAGCCTTTCTCCCCTGGAGGTGTGGCTGTGTCCCAGGGGGTTTGAGCTGCTGTTCCTGGTGTTGCTCGGGTGTTTGCAGAGGCTGTGCTGCACCTGAAATCCAGGCACTGTCCTGGTTGGGGCTGCCCTTTGGGAGTTCCTGTCCAAATTGTGTCAAAATTCTTCTCATTTTGTCTCTCCTGCGCTCGTGTCTGTTGTTCCCATCGCCCAGTTTTGTCCTGGTTTTTGGCATCTGGCTTGAGCTGAGGTCTGTCCTAGGCCAAAGCCATCCTCGCTCCATGGTGAGCTCGCTGCCCAAACATCACCTCTGTTTCTCTTTCCTTTCTCTCCCTTTGCTATTCCCCCTTTTTGAAAATCAAATGGGAAGTTCTTCTCTTTACCCCACATCTCTCCTGACTGTGATTATTAACTTTGGAAGGATTAAATAATCTCTCTGTCCAGGCTGAGTGAGCGCTGTCTTGTTGACTGAATTTCAAACAAGCAGCCTCAGGGTTTTCCCTGCCTGCCCTTCCTGGTGCTTGGAAGGAGCTGTATAAACCCCTGAAAACACCTGACTGTTCATTTGCAAAAGCTTTCACTTCTTTATAGCCTTCAAAAAACCCCACTAGCAGGCATTTGCAAAGCTGAGAGTGCCCTGTGTGTTTCTGGAACCTGCAAAAATGTGAGAAGGAGAGGGGAAATACAGTTTCCTTTCACTGATGGGTGCTGAGGGCTTCAAGTGCTGCATAAAAAATGCCAGGTGGATGGATCAGTGTTTAGAGCAGTTTTTAGACATCTCTGATCTCCCTTTTTATGTCTTTACTGTTTTCCAGAGCGTTTCTTTGCTGCTGTGTAGGTGAGAGGCCAGAACAGGGCAGTGCTGAGTGGGAGCAGTAACTGATAAATGAGAGCACTGAGTGAGAGATTAAACTAATATTTGAAATTACAGCAGATAAAAATATCTCGAATGCTTGCAAAGGGACTTTTGGCTCGTGTCTCCTCGAATCTTAACAGTTAAGACTTTGTAACCAGTGGGATACACTGGGGAAATTGTTTCCGTGGTGTTTAAATCAGATGTGGCCAGGGGAAGTCCAGTTGTGTCTTGTGTTTCACTCCTCACTTGTTTTCCCTTACCAGGTACATGCAGAGAGTTGGGTTTTGGTGGGGACACTTAGGAAAATTCAAAGTTGGGTTCTGCTGCACAGACAGGTTTGTTTCACACTGAGGAATAGCTGGATTTGGTCAGGAATCTCCTTTTTAACTTGTTTTTTTTTTTGGTGTGGTTTTCTTTTTTTTTTGTTTGGTTGGGGTTTTTAAATTTACTTATTTTTTTAAGATTTTATTTTTTGGAACCCCTGGAAGTGCACAGGTCTTTCCTTTCTGAAATGTGACTCCCCCAGGCTCCTCTCTCAAGGCAGCTCCAGCCCAGCTGCAGCACTTGCTGACCTTGCCCTGATCAAATGATGGTTTTAAACCTGGAGCTAAGAGAAGATCCCTCTTCTCTCACTCTCCCGGGCATCCTTTATTTTTTTCCTGAACTCTAAGCACTGACTTGTTAGTCCAATTTAGAGATAAAGGGATATTTAACACTATTGGAAAAATAATCTGGCAGTGTTTACCTTGAAGGTAATTTTTAAAAAAATCTGTTTAAAAAGTCACGGAATATCTAGTATTTTTTTTTTTTTTTAATCTATTTTAAAAGTCATGGAATATCTGGTATTGCACCCTGGGATTTGCAGTTTTTGAATGAACACAGCATCCTTCACAAGGCCCCGACCTTGGGGGAGCACCTCAGCAGCTCTCTCATGATATGAACTCCAATAATACACAAAGCTGCACAACTCTATGGAGGCCACTTTTAGTCAAGTTGTTTTTAAAGTGTCTAATTTCCTGAACTGAATCAAGACTTGGTTCCTGTTTCCTTCTCCCAGCGTGGATTTCTGTCACCAGTTCATTCTCTTAGTGGGAGCGAGTTCCGGAAAGGGATTGGGCATCTGCTACTCCCATTATTTAAAAATTACTGGAAAGCTGAAAGAAAAAGGGGAATTGGTTTGTAACGAGACATTTTAGTGGCCTTTACATTGTTCTTTAGCAAGAGTTGGGCTTTTTTTTTTCTAAAGAGTTGACCAAGAAATGTTGGTGTGTCTGTCTTTGAAGGGTAGGACAAAGTTAGTGTGGCTGCATCCCCTGATCAGACAAACCTCAATCATTTTTCCAACAGAATTCTCACTCTGTTCAAGGAATTTGCATGAGAGGGTCACTAATGGACAGTCTGCCCTTTTAAACTCTGAGAAAAGAAAAAATCTGAAAGAAATAAAGCCTCAAGGGCTGGGGAACCCCAGTGGAATGGGGCTGAAGGCTTTGCAGGGAGCTCCCTCTTCCCAGTCGTTGCTTTGGTTTGGTGGCCAGGTGTGAAAGGAATAAATAATGAAGACAAACTTTATAAAACAAGCTAAAATCTTGTTTTCTAATCCTTCCTGCCCACAGGTATTGCCTTTAAATGAAAGAGTTAATCGACTTTTTAAGTTCAGTTAAAATCTTCTTGAGCAAAAGCTGATTCTGGCAGGGAGGGAGAGGCACGTTTTAATCCTCAAAAAACTTGGTTATTTCAAGTTTGTCTCTTCTTTTTGCACAGCTCTGTGGAAATCTTACTGGATTTCATTATTTAACCTCAAAAATACACGCTTTAAGCTTAAAAATACATTGTTTCAACTTACAAATGCTTCAAAATCCTTTCTCTTATGCTCCAAAGTCTTTGATTAGTTGAAAGCCTTTGACTTATTTAGGAAGAGGGAGTGAGGATAGCGAGGTTTATTGTTTTAGTGCAAAGGCAAGGAAATTGCTTCCCAAACATGTGCTTGTTGTTAAGTCAGTGTACATGCTGGACATGTGTTTGAGATTTCTGGAGCTGCCACTACCTTGGGTTTTTTTGAGATCATACTGTAAAGTAACTTACAGTAACAGCTCTTATGAGAGATGTTTTTGCTGAGTTTTTTTGTGGAAAAACCTCAACAAAACCATCAGTTGCTCTGGGTTTTTTTCTCTTTCTCCATTTTTTTTTTTCTTACAGTCCTGCCTGTGCTGTTGCCTTTTTATTTGAAAACACATATAAGTTGTTGGCCTTGTAACTGAAACATCTTGACAACATGTTGTTCTCTTCCTTCCTTTCCCTTTCATGTGTTTGGAATTTCATATTGGGACTTTCTTGTAGTCTTCAAGCGGTTCACGTGGAACTTTGAGAACCTGAAATGCAATCACTAGGTTTTAGGGGAGTCTGTTGCTGGGTGTAGTGCTGAAATAAGCTTTTTTAATGTGGTGGGGTTAATTTTCCATGGGTGGGAATTATGTGCTGTAAAGGGCCAAACCCAGGGAACCAACAGCCCCTGAGGTGTGATAATGACTGGAAAAAACACAGTTCTGTGTGGGATTGTAGAAACACAGACCAGAGTTCAACTGTGTGTTTATTAGTAAAAAATAAAAAAGAAATCTTAATAAAATTATAAAATTTGGGTGATTCTGCTTTGGGCACGGGAGAGAGTGTGGAGGGGAAGTTTCTGGAATGCTGAGGGTCCAAATCAATCCATCCCTTGTGTGCCTGCCCTGCAGGGATGGCATCTCTGGGTAGGGTCTCCAGGAGCTGTTTCTTGGGGTGGGAGGCAGCCCAATGACATTTTTAACGAGTCCTGTGCTGGAATAGCATGAAAAGAATGGCAGAAACTTGGGGTTTTTGTTTCTTTTTGCCATTGTGCTCCTGTGTGCTCTGAACAGCTGGCCCAGCACCCACCTTAAGTTCACTCTCTGAAACTTTGCTTCTGAATTTTGCAGGATCCGGGGAGGAATGGAGACTCCCTTGGATGTTCTGTCGAGAGCAGCATCTCTGGTCCACGCTGACGATGAGAAGCGTAAGTTCCCTGCCTTGTTGGATCCAGCTCTTTATGTTTGCACTGTGGATCAGCCCAGAGGCTGGTTTGACCCAGCCTGGAATTTTACAAGATGTGTAGAAAACTGTCTTCAGGGTCATGTAGAGGTGCAGAAAACCCTTCAGAGGTTGTTTTCCTCAGATGCAAACCCAACACCTCACATTTAAATTGGTCACTGGGCAGCAGAGAGTCATTGCTGTCATTCTAAAATAAATTCACGTGAAGGTGCCTCTCTTTTCCCAGTTGTGTTTGTGTTGTTAGCAGACAAAAACTTGTGATGGAGCTGCTCCCAAACTAAGGCTGGTTTGGGAACTCAGACTCCCTGATAATTTTGGTTAGGTCTGTTCTCATTTAAGAGCACATGGCTGGGTGGGCACCAGCAGATTGCAAAGACTTCAGCTGATAAAAACATCACTGTGGCCATTAGTTAGGGGCTCTTCATTTGCCTTTCACCTCACTAGAAGGGAATTACAGGATTGTAACGTAGGCAGAGGCTCACGTTGCCCATTTTTTGGGTAATATTTTTGCTCTTGGTAAGAGTTTCAGGCGGGCTAACTAATGTTAGAATGATATTTTCAATTCTGCCAAGCTGCAGTGCCCCTTCACGGGTCAGATTGTCACCTGCGTGCTCATCGTGAGTGTCCCTGGTGCTCTCTGAGCAGTGTGGGCACTTTGGGCATCGCCCTCAGCAGGTGCTGCCTAGAAAAATGGTATTTTGGATTTCGAGCTGCTGTTGTGAGTAGTTCTTCTGCATAAAACCACCTTTTAAATGCAGCTTTTCTTCTTCTTTTGTTCTGTATATATTTTTGAAAATGATTTGCCTTGAACTTGGAATAAAATAATTGGTTTGCTGTTGTAAATCTGCTTTGTAATGAACTCTGGCTTTGCTGTTCTTGCATGTTCCCTTTTCTCCTGAATAAGTACCAGGTTTTCAGTGGTGCCACTGCACAGGGATGGTTTGGTTGATTTGCCCCAGTTATTGACTATTCCTGGTAAAATGAACAGCAGTGGAACTGCTCGAGGAAATAATTTCGACCATGATTCTGCCCCGAGGAGAGGGATTTAAAAAAAGTATATTTTGAATATGTATTCTCAATTTTCTTGAGCTTAAATGCATTCTTTTTGGTTAACTGTTGCCTGAGACTGTAGTTGGATTCTGAGCTGCACAGGGCAGGAATGCTGGGCTGGATTTAGAGAACCCAGAGGAAGTCTGATTCAGTGCAGGTTGCATGTGAGGGAGCTGATGTGTATCTGGTTCTAATTTACATTCCTTTAGTCTTACCACTTAGACTTAATTAGATTTATGCCATTCTGCAGCTTCTAACTTGTGCTGTCTCCAGCTTGCCCTGCTGTTGGATCACACCCTTGAGTGCTGCAGAGCAGTCCCTGAGCTTGTGCCTGTCTGTGTCAGCTTTAGGGCTTCATTCTGGGTGAAAAGAAGTCAGTCTGGGAGTTAGTTTTGATCTGGAGTTGGGCAGTTAGGCTTGAGCTTTCAGTGAGGTTCTAGCAGTCTGCATTGCTGTACCCCCTCTCACTTTGTCCAGAACAGAATTCTGCAGAGTTCCCAATATTCCAGTCATGAGCAGGAGTGCAGGAATATTACCAGTATTTATAATTTAGTGCTTTGAAATGTGAAGGATCCTCTTATCTCTGTGGGCACTCACTGCAGGGCCAAGTCATACTGAAGTGTCTTAGTGTATATACAAATCTCGAGCTGTCTAAAACAAATACTTTTCAACTTACTAGCACTTAAAGAAATGAATTTAACCTCAGCCACCAACCAAGGACCACACAGCTGCTCCCTTATGTGTCCCCAGCCCTGCTGGGATGGGCAGAGGAATCAGAAAAAAGGGTAAAACCTGTGGGTTGAGATAAGAACGATTTAATTATTGAAATAAAATATTATAATTACGATAATGAAAAGAGACAGAGGAATAAAATCTAAGACAGACCCACTGCTTGGTGGCCCCAGTTGATTCCCCCAGTTTCCATCCTGGCAGGATGTTCTTTGGTCAGTGATAAGTTAACCCTGGGCACTGCTTTCAGCCTCCTCTCTGGTTCAGCTCAGGAGCCACGGCCTGCATCTCAACAGCTCCCAGCTTAAATCATCCTGCACTTGTTAGCAATGAAAATTTATGAACTACATTCATTTAACTGCCGTGTCATGGGGAAGATTAATTATGGAGCAGGAATGGCTGCTGCAGTTTTGTGTTTTAGCTCTGGCCACGGGGACACGGGTGGTTATTGAGGCTCCTGGTACAGGGGGCCTGGAATAAAAAATAAAGAGGAGGCTGAGCAAAGGGAGACAGGCAGTGGTGTCACTGCTAGCCAGGCATGGTGAAGGCTTGTCACTAATTCCTGGCTGTCAGGAGTGGAGGAAAAGCCTTAAAAAGTGTGTTTGCCCTGATGAGGAGCTGCAGGCAACGTGCAGCTGTTTCGTCTGTAAGTGGCTCCTGTAAGGTTTCGCTGGGTTCTTTCCAGGGCTTCAGGAATGGGATTTAGAAGAAGTGACATCTCTAGGTGTGCATCAGGCTTCAGGAATGGGATTTAGAAGAAGTGACATCTTTAGATGTGCATCTGTGCTGGTTTTTTACTGTTCCCACAGTAAACCTCACAGAATGTGGGGTATTGTAAACTCAGTTTTTGCAGTTTCCAATGAGATGCTCGGCACTCGTTGCTCTTCTGTCCCTCTTCTTCCCCTGCACTGTTCTTGCTGGGGTTGTTCTGGTTTCTCATCTGCCCAGGGTTCAATTTGGCTGCTTGTAGAGGAGCACAGGACAAGCCGGTAGGGTTTAAGCAAGTATTCAAGCAGTAAGGAGGATTATCATTTTGTATTTATCTCGTATAAGGCATTTGGGAACTGGTCTTTCAGTTATAAACAGAGTTTTAAAAGCATAATCTTGCTGTTGAGAGAACAGGGAAGGAAAATACTGACAGGACTTGTGCTTGCAGATTGTGCTGTAAGCACTGTGGGGATTTATAGCAACACTTTACTTACCCTTCCCTCCAATACGTAAACCCAGTCTAAAAATATGGGAAAGAACAAGAAAAACCGTGTCTTTTCTCACTCTCTCAGGGTAATTTAGTGAAAAGTCTGCTGGGGGCAAGCAGGAGAAAACAGACTTCCACAAGGAAATGAAAAGTTTGGAGACAGCTCATAAATGGCACCGCCAAGTCCTGGGTAGCAGCTATGTGTTTCAGTGCCTTGAACCAAATCCACACCTGATGAGCCTTGATTTATGTTTTGCAAAGCTGATACGGAGCTAGATTTAAAAAAAAATAGATTTTTTTTTGGCCAAGCCATGCTCCTTGCACATGGGCCATCAGTCACATGCGTGCAGGGAAGCCTGGAGCTGCTGCTCCACACTTCTTGCCCGTGAACATGGTTATTGTTTGGCAACAGTTGCTTTTATGTGGGTTAGTTTAATCCACTTCAAATAATTAAGCCAGGCCGTGCAGTTGATGTTTCTAGTACAGAAGAATTATTGTGCTTTAAAATCCCTGCCCTAATCTGCTCTGTAATAAAACCCTCGTGTAGACAGGAGCCACCAGTCAGTTTTTACTGTTCCTCACTGGTATCAGGAGTTCATTAGGAGCACGAATTTTGTGCTGGCTGCCACCTCCTCATGAATAAATATGCAACGAGTATTTGTTTTGGATAGCTAATCCCAAAAAAAAGATTCTGCTTCAAGGCTGGGTTGAGGAGAATTTATTATTTTTTAGTGCTGTTGGAGAAGATGATGGCTGTGCAAGCTGATTGTTCTAAATAAAAAACAAGCAGTTTTTATAGCAGAATTAGACCTGAGTGGTGTTATTTGTGTTGAAGATATTAACGATGGAATATTTCCAGCATCACCCGGACTTTCCACCCACACTGCTACTGTTTGTTGTGTAAATTTATGGCAAATTATGGGCAGTGAGCCTGTGGCAGGATTTAATATCAACTTTAAAGAGCTTCCATCCTGCTGTGGGAACAGTTACATCAGCACTGAAAATACCTCAGATCCTGGAGGTGTTTTGGGTGACTAAAAGTGAGGAATTGGATGGAATTTGCTCTATGAATGCAGTGGGTGCAAAGAAAGTCTCAAGGATCATTTGCACTTTGTTTTTTTTTTTTGGAGGATTGGGAGGTTTTCCCAGCATTGGTTCGGTTGTGTGGGGTTTGTTTGTTTGTTTTCCTTTTTTCCTAGAGATTCATCTGCTTCAGGGAAATGGGGAACAGGACAGCATTTTTGCACAGAGGTGGAGCAGCAGTTTCATGTCACAACCCTTGTTTATTTTCTGTTCGCAGCTTCACCCCTTTCCAAGTAGAACTGGAGTTGTAGTGTGAGGACAAAAAATATTCTACAGCAAAATATTACTCAAAACAACGAAAAAATTTCCAGTAGAATATTCTCTTATCGTGTGACTTGCCCTTTGTATTTCATCTGCACCTGTAGGTCCAAACCAGCAAATCTGGGAAGAAAGGAATAAATGGGAAAGGTGTTGGCTGCATTCTGAATTTAGAGAGATTTCAGTGATGCTGCTCATTCCTGGAACTTTGGCTTCAGGGGCAAAAGGGAATCCAGCTGGTTTAATAAAAGCATCCTGGAGCATGTCTAGGGTTCTTTTATCTGAAATATCTTTGTGTCCTTAAGAAATTCCTTGCTTTGGAGAGTGTTGGGTTCTGTCCCCTTTACCTGGGAGTCATTCCAGAGACTGACAAAATCCTTGGTTTTTCCCAATTTGGTCTAAATAAGAATTTCCCTTATAATGGAAAGGTTGTATATGAAGCTTCTACTAAAAATCTTCCTTCCTGTGACTTCCAGGGCTCCTCCAGTAATGAAGTTTTTTAGGACAATACTTGCTGCAATCCTGCTTAGTTGAGGGCAACACAACCACTTGAACTCAGGTTTTTCTTTTGCATTTTGTAGATAAATTTAACAATATTTTGTATGTGTGTTGTTTTTCAGTGCTTTCAGAGTTTGGGGGGTTTTAATCAGGGTTTATCAGCTCTTGAGTGTCTCTTATTAATGAAGCCAGCACAAACTTCCATTTAGAGCCTGCCAACCTCTTCAGAACCTTGTGTGGTTGAGAGGAGGATACGAAGTTCTCCAGGATAATTTCTCATATGAATATAAATGGATGCATCACATGGATGTTTGTTTCTTCTTTTATGGCTAATTCAAATATTGATTTCATTGTCTTTTTGCCAGGTTGGTTCAGAGAAGAGGCAGATATTTGATATACACAAAAAATTGGTCTTCAAAATTAGAGGTGTGATTAGACTGGTGGTGTTCTGCAACTCACTTTAATACCCTGGATTCTGTAATTGTGGAAATTAATGTGTAATTACATAACTGAATAGTTTTTATGATCTAGCAACTGTGCTTGTGGTCAGAGCTTATCTGTGCTGTCCAGCAAAAGAGAAACTGAAGTTCCCTGAAGGAAAAGCTCTGATTTCTAAGGAGCAGCGTCAGCAAAAATCTACATTTGTAATCCATTAACAGCTATGAGAGGTGTTAAAAGTACATTTATCAGTTTGTCATTTAAGTAATGTTTGATCAGTCGAGGGAGTCCTGTTGGTTTTGGGAGTGGAATTTGTGACATAAATTGTCCTTTTTTTTTTTTTATGGAAGGAGGGAAAGCATGGAAATGTGATGTTTCAGCTGAGTAATGATGTGATGGAAAAACATGAGTGGTTCAGTCCTTGAGATGCAGCCTGAATCATCTGATGTATGAATACCAAAAGCTTGAAATAATCAAACTCTGAGTAATAACACGCAGAGTGTTCAGCTTTGAAATTGATGAGCCACACAGAAAACACTGATATCTTCTGTTTTAAATATCAGTAAATCTGTTTCTTAGTCAAATATCTGAATGGCTCAATTCCTTCTGCTTTTTGTCTTTCCAAAACCTTTAGCTGTTTGTATCACTCAGTATCTCACAGAGTACCTCCCTGTGAGTGCTGTCAGGCCCATCCCATTAATTTTAGGATTTTCTTGGAAGTAGGGAGTGTTTCGTGGGACAACCGCTTGCTCGGCTTGTTTTGTTTTAAAAAAACCCAATGAATTATTCTTACCCCCAGAAAGTTTCACCCTCTTTTTCTCCGAGTTTATTGTAGCAGGAAAATAAAAGAGTGTTTTCAACTTGTTAAATAGGCTGGAAAATGGGGCAATTGTCTGCCTGGTGTTTTAGGAGCAGGGGAACCCCATTAGCAGAGCCAGCGGAGGGCTGGAAATTCCTGCAGCAACAAAGGGGCCTGCATGTTCCTTTGGAATTAATTTTTCCAGAGTTCAGCTGCCTGCAGTTTGTAAACATGTCCTAGCATCCTCCAGCATCCCAGATGTCCCTGCCCAGAGCTCCTGAGCGGCGGCAGCCTCACAATGTGGCTTTTCTTCCCCTTTTTCTTCCCCAGCCCCTCTCAGCTCCCCGAGGGTGACACACAGGGGCTGGTGGCGTTCCCCCCGAGTCAGTGGTGGTTGCTGAGATGTTAGCTCTTCAAATCTTGTCTGGCAGGTGGAAGGGGAGGAATCTTCTGGCTGTGGATGTTGTCTGTTTGGACTGCAGCAAGGCTTTTGGCACTGTATTCCACAGGAAAGTCCTGGAAAAGCTGGCAGCACGTGGCTTGGACAGGGACACTCTGCTGGATCAGGACCTGGCTGGATGGCTGGGCCCAGAGGGTGGTGGTGAGGAGCTGCATCCAGCTGGTGGCCAGTCACCAGTGGTGTCCCTCAGGGATCTGTGCTGGGGCCAGTTCTGTTCAATATTTTTATTGATGACATGGATGAGGGTATTGAGTAAATTTGCAGATGACACTCGTGCCAGTAAAAGCACAATAAAGGACACTCTCACACCTGCTGGGTTCAGCAGAAAAGAGGGAAAAGAGAAACTTTATTGGATCTTATAGAATTCTTAACTCCATAAGGGATTGGAGGACATGTCACTTCCTCCTCAATCCCACTGGAGAAAAAGGATGCTCATCAAACTTTCTTTTATCACAAAAGGAATGAAAACCAGAAAATACCGTTAAGTAAACATTGGCCATTATTTACATGAAACTGTGTGAAGAATCTC